>OY757930.1:3510197-3610197 GCA_963585895.1 Sepioteuthis lessoniana
ATTTTTAGTTTGGGAATAAATTTATCAGTCATTATAATTTAGTCGATAATTTTCTTTATCGCAACGAACTTCATTGATTGATTTTAATGGCATGTGAACCTGTATAGAGATATTTTATGCCAAGAGGTTAGAGAATCGTGATCAGTGTACGTTTGCATATACATTTTTGTGTAGATTTTTGGCTCATGATTATGTGATATTAAGTATTCCTATCCAATACAAATAATTTACCTACAGTTATGTGATTTCAAGTTTTCTTATCTTATACGAATAATTTTCAAAGAGATCTCTTTTACCCATATTTGAGCTGAAAGTAATGGCCACAAAGGGAGTGGGTAGCAACACACGTCCAAAGCCTTATAACTGGATGCAGTTTTACATCATATACAGGACATTGCAATCATTTGAGTAAATGTTGTATTTGATTAATAGATGTTAGTGTTAAACACCTATAATAAATAGACATAAACAGACTGAAATAGATAGATAAATAAATAGAATATATATATATATATATATATATATATATATATATATATATATATGGGTAGAGGTACCCCGTCCATGACCATTCACATGGCTTTGTGTCACATGACCAAAGCAAAACAACTTTTAGAACATTAGTGTTTGAGATATAAAGGGAAAGAAAGAATTTGGCTAATAATTAAAAATATGTCCTTGAATTGTTTTTTTGTTTCTTTTTTCTTTTTTTTGGCTTACATTTGAAATGATATATAAAAATATGTAATCCTTTACTGTGGAGAGGATTAAAAGATTTTCATGATTATTTGTCTGCAGTGGATTACAGTTACTATTTACTGACAGAATAAGTTTTTAGATAATAATTTTCGTAAAAGTATCAAAGCTTTTATGAAAATTTTTATTTACCTTTTAGAAATTTAAAGATGAAAGAATCTAAAGACTTCACCTATTCTAATATCGTTTTATTTTAAGAATTTTTGGTTTACATTTAAAATATCATTTTAAAAATACTAAACAAAGAAGAGGTTTGAAAAATTATTATTGTTTTATTTTCCTAAAGAATTAAAAAAAAAAGACAAATTTGAATTCAGTTCTTAATTTTCCGTTAGTTAAGTTACTGTGATAAAAATATATTGGTTTAATTTATTTTCTTTTTTACCTTATAAAAATGTAACAATAAAAAAAAAGCTAAGAATTTTGAAGGCTTAGGTGCAAATTTTTGTGTATTAGTCTAAAATATTCATTTACAAATGAAGTTTTGAGTTATCGATAAACAATGCTTTCGTTTATTTTATTTTTCTTTGTTACCCTTCAAAAATTAACATTATGGGTTGGTAGAATAAAACAAGTTAAGAAATAAAAAATATTGACTTTGCAATAAAAAGAAGCTAAGAATTAAAAATGTAAAAATTTTCATTCAACAATTTTTGTTTGTTTGTTTGTTTGGTTGTTTTATTTTTTTAAATTTTTTTTATTTTTTTTTGTCATTTAACGCCCAATTAAGTAATTTGGTTTGGTTTGGTTTTATGGCATAACAACCATTGCAGGTTACTTAATGCCAAATCTATTTTTATACATATAAATAGTTCTATTTCAAACAATTCATTTTAGAATTAGATCAGTCTTTTGTTTACACACTTAAATTTAAAAACACTTCTATCTCAAACAATTCAGTTTAGCATAAGGACACAGTTTTGTTCTATTTAACCCATAGATAAGACCCTATCAAGTGCTACCACTCCGGGTCAGAGTGGACCTGGGAATGATGGCAATGAAGGGCTATTCGGCATTCCCCAAAGCTCCAACATCACTGGAACCTCACCATCAGATTGTTTAGTGTCATATCCAGGACACTCGTTCGGGGAGTTTTGCTCCTCTGCAGAGATGCAGATAGTGTATTCTACAGCACCAACCGACTGGGCCATCTTTGTTTAGAGAGTGGGTTCATATAAAATGATATTTCAGAAAAGGTACCCCTTGGTTTGTAACATTTTCATTATTCTTTTAATTCACTAAGAAGAATATGAATTTTTTCCCAATTACACAAAAATAATTTTCGAAAAGTATTAAATTCAAATTTCGCTTATATATAATCCCAGTGATATTCAAATATATCGGGTTTTAAGAACTGAAAATTGCCCCTATTTTGTACTTACTTATGAAGTATATATATATATATATATATATAACAAGTCCTGGCGACAACACCCCACAAGACACCAACTGTACGGCCACCTACCTCCTATCACGAAAACTATTCAAGTTAGACGAACCAGACATGCAGGACACTGCTGGAGAAGCAGGGACGAACTCATAAGAGATGTACTCTTATGGACCCCCACACATGGCCGTGCAAAAGCAGGACGACCAGCACGAACATACATTCAGCAGCTGTGTGAGGATACGGGATGTTGTCCTGAGGACCTGCCTAGAGCGATGAACGATAGGGAGGAGTGGCGAGAGAGGGTCAGGGATATCCGTACTACCAGCGCGACATGATGATGATGATGATGATATATATATATAGATAGATAAATAGATAGATGAAAGAGCATTAGTAATTGAATCTGAGTATTTACTTAACTCACATGAATATAAATTGCTTTATAAAAAGCTGTGTAACACTATATCTTTCTGTCAAAGTTCGCTTTGTGTGTGTGTGCGCACACGTGTGTGTGTGTGTGTGTGTGTGTGTGTGTGTCCTTTTTTTAGGAGGATTTTTTAACGTCATTAATCGCATCATTTATAAATTTCAAAGAGGGGTTAAGACCTGTATCACGCGGTTTGTACGGGGCTGAACTTCAAATGGCCATTTCCTTCAGGTCAAGCTACCAGAGGTCAGTACGTAGCTCGGGATCACTGTTTTTTGGACCATAACCAACACTCTTTAAACATGTAGTTCTTCCCATTTTTAGCTGAAAGCCAAAAGCCTAAAAATTCTTTCTCCCTCTCTAATAGTCCAATACAAGTTTGAATTCAGCTTATCGCGGCTTAGTCACACTTCGAGATAATACTTTTAGAGAAGGTATGAATCCAAATCTCAATGTTTTCTGTTATTGGATGGTTCACAACATTTGACGGAAAACAATAAGATAAAGAACGAATTCTACAACTACAATTTACTCCAAGACTTTCTGTAAGTCTCGCTGAAAGTACTACTTCCCAATAGATCACCGTAGTTAAGGTAACAATGAGCCAGTTCAGTTTTGGGATGAGTTACCATTCAGTAACAAGATTTTACAGTAACAAAAATTTTTATTTGAGTAATACGCTTAAAACACTCTAACGGAAAGAATAAAGCAATTTTCTATCCAAGTTTCCTAATTTTGTGAGGTCTGTATTCGCGTAGGATGGCATTTTTTTAAATCAACCAAATTCTCAATATAACGGAGATAACTATGAAATTCTTATTAGGATATATGTTTTTTTTTTCCTAAATCGAAGTCTCAGTACCAATACCGACCGCTGCTACAACGGACACCCAACCTGGACCCAACGGGTTGTCTAGTATTATTTAAGATCTTAAGAACACACAACATTAAGTAGTTCGGAAAAACTTCCATTTTCTAATTGTAAAATAACAAAATGGGATAATTTCCTCGGTAGGGAGTCGGAGTTCTTATTGGTAACTCAATTGCAGGACACCTGGCTAAACATCGAAGACTCTCGGGAATTATTTTACAGAGTTAAGAAAGCAGTGCTGGTTGGAAGTGAAGAAAAAGCTTCCAATGAGATTTGAACTAGTATCCCTTATCCTTGGGTATCTGTTGCATTAATGCCTTACCAATTAAGGTATGAAGATTTCACAAGTCAATACCATTCAAATGAACTATATATATATATAGAGAGAGAGAGATAGAGAAAGAGAGAGATGAAGGCGTCCATATGGTGTTATGGCTAAAGTGCTGGGATGCGAGTAAGCGAGTTTGAACTCCAGTCGCGCTATCAAGTTCAGAAAGGTATGATTCTCCTTATCGCTCATCTAGGTGTTAAATACTATCACTGCTGCTCTTCTAAAAGGATGGGTTTGGCATTAAATAACTCACAATGGTTGATATGCCATTAAAACAAAGAAACCAACCAACAAAACTATATATATATATATATATATATATATATACTTGAATTTAAAATAGGCCAAATGCCCTTGGCATTGGGAAGTGTATGAATCCAACTATTCCCTCTCGATCCATGGGTAGATAGTTGGGTAGACTGAGCTCTTTAATATTGTCATGGCAACCGAAAAAAGAAAAGAAGGAAAAACTCTGAATTTAAATCAGTTATGTTCAGTTAAAAAATTTACTTTGTGTTTCATATTGCTCGTGCAGAGGGGTTAGGCAAATGCACATGTATATTTATTTCTTTTCTATGGGGGTGCATGTGGTGGTGCAATGGTTAGAAATTGGACACAGCGAATTAAATTTTCA
This sequence comes from Sepioteuthis lessoniana, assembly GCA_963585895.1. Taxonomy (NCBI): domain Eukaryota; kingdom Metazoa; phylum Mollusca; class Cephalopoda; order Myopsida; family Loliginidae; genus Sepioteuthis; species Sepioteuthis lessoniana. The sequence goes on from OY757930.1 coordinate 3,514,607, forward strand.
GACGAGTTTGTTTTTTTACTTTATACCAATGCTCTTGGTGAATATATGGCCCCTACAATTCTCCATCAAAATAGCATACAACACATTATTCTACAATTATTTTTGACTCCTAGACTTACATTGAAGTCCTGTTGTAATTACTTCATCCCATTAGATCCTTATAGTAAGTTCTGAAATGCGTGACCATTTCATAATAGCATATATGATATATAATTGATGTCTGTGTGCCTGAATAAGGAAAGTTTTTACGGCCTAACAATAACAGGAAAAACGATAGGAACTGTCAAAATTAATAGAAAGAACTCAGAATATGAAGTTATAAGTGCATATAAAAATAGTGGTGATGATGCTTTTAACCCGAGACTAATCTAAGCTTCATATTATACAAATAGGTGTGAGTGATTGTGTTACGTCAATTTGTACCGTTGATATATCATCGTTTTTACAATTAATACTTGGAAATAAATAGTTGGGCAGATCTGGTTTCTAAGCTTTAGGAAGGCGGCTGCTTTTGGAGAAAGAAAAATTTAATTTAAATCCTGAAGAGTGTCGAGAAAATCTGTGGCAATTTCCTGCGTCCCACTCTTCAATTCATGATTCTACACAAACCTTCACAACAACGAATAAATCCCCTAAGTGAACAGTCAAACCGTTTGGCACTCAAACATGATCTTCACCTGCGAAACTAAGTCTATAACAAATTTCTTCTCTGATTTGCTCTAAGCTGATAATATATTTTTGTCTTGCACTCTTAATATGAAATTGGTATTTCCGACATGGATTATTTACAGTTTTAACCTTGGAATGGTTGTTGGCATAAAAAAGATGACACATTCTGTCATCGAGATAGTAATTTCTAAAGGTTTTTTTTTTTTTTACACAGAGAAATGTTGCAAGAATCGACTCGGTATATGTGAATAGGAATCAGTACAGAAGGAAACTGCTGGCGCTTACAAACAATACAAGAAAAGGATCTGTTGAGAGTGGCAATGATGACAACCACCCGAAGAAGGCCAACATTTTATCGAATCACATCCAAATATAACGCTGGTGCTACTGAATCAATTAGTGAACATACTGTATATCAGATATGTTAAAATTTCAAAATCATCAAACAATAAGTGTCTTGCCTCGAAGCAATATTACTTAAAATACAAGGAGCACTTGACAGATCCCGTTACCAGAATGAAGAAACACCTTTCAAAGATTACCCCTTTGGAAGAGGTGTCCAATGGCCACTGTGTCAAAAGTGATGAAGACTCCCTTAAGCTCTTAATTTCTGTGATATTGGCCACTGACAGCCGACAGACTCGTCTGCCAAGAGATGATATTTGCTACGAACTATCACAAAAGCCTGTTCATTCTTCTAAAACCGTCGTAGAATCAAAGAGAAAGAAAAGAGACACTGCGACAAAAACTGCGGTGCTGCCAGCAAGTTTTCAGATGCTGCCCCAGTAGCCGTTGAGGCAGGTCTTGCCCATTTAGCCCGGACCTTATCAGTCATCAACTTGCTTAAACCCATGAAAGAACGCATTCACGAATCTTCATTCACGAAACTAAAACTAGCACTAACCCAATCACTTCGGTGACTGAGCCTCACCTGTGCCAAAGAAAATCGTTATAGAACTGTGAAAGATTGGCACCATGTCGCCTAGTCAGATAAGTCAAGATCTTTTGGGCACACACTCAATTTCGTGTTTGGAGAAGACTAGGTGAGGCTATCGATTTAGACAGCAGTTAAGGGTAGCTATGTTATGGTAGGGGGGTGTTCTGTTCACGAAAACAGTCAGTGAAACTGGAGTTTATGTTGACAATAGAGCTTGTTGCAAATCATTGGCACCTTTTTATTTTCACTGTGCCTCTCAGTGGAGATGGTTGAATGTGACAAGATAATACAACCCTTATTGGGCACGTTTGATATGAAATTAGTTCCAAGAACACTCATTCTCCTTTGACCCACACTCTTACATGATTAAGCTCGGCTGGAACTTGTAACAGACTTCACAAAATTCCCTGAAGCTACACCCAATAAACACAATTATAGGCAGCTCTGTAATGTGTCTGAATAGACAACCATATAACGACACATGAATTTTGTAGACTCTTGTAGTCACCGTTATTTAGGCGAAAAGAGGAGCTACACATTATTACTTGTTTTCTTATTTCAATTAAATGCAATAAAGCAGTTACTGGGTGGTAAACCCCAGAGTAATGATTAGCGAGTCTCGTAAATCTTTAGTATTATTGAGAAATCCTTTTTGGATCCCCTCTACGTATGGCTGTGCAGTATTAAATTCAGTTTAGTCAATATCATGATTTACCTTGTGGCTGAGATAACAATATATTCCAGCCAATCCCAAAATTCGATGTTAAGACCTAAGTAAAAAAATACGGAGCTGATTTTTCCAGCAAGAAGCCCTCTCCGCGAAAAGTTGGCGCAAAATAATCTTCCTATGACATTTATCTCATTCAGTCTTGTGTAATAAGCTAAGCGTTTTGTAATTCCCGTTTAAAAGGAGTAAGCAATTCCTAAAGATCTCTGAATGCACATGAAAAAGGCCGAATAATGTATCGGCTGAAATGTTGTGAATATAAAAAAATAAAATAAAAAAAGATGAAGGCACTAAAATGTATCGGGTATTAAGACTCTCAAGTTGGGTGGGGTGGGGGTCTGTGTGATGAGTAGTGAGGCCCGACCCCAGCAGTCTGTCTCGTACGTGTCCGGCTGTTGGAGAAGAGGACCATTAGGAGCGAAACCGGGAGTGGTGATTGTGGGTGGTGGTTTGAGTAACTTCCGTGTTCTCAGCGAATAATTATCTGGTTCTGCCTTTTTTGCTTCAGGAGAACGATTTGATGACAGGCTTCTTCGCCTTCGACGCGCACTTTGTGTTCATTTAGGCACTCACTTACCCTTACACGCACTCACTAGCACATTCAATGACTTTTCTTATTCACCAAGTCCGGTTGTGGTTGGACAGATTCATATGAACGCATCGACTACCACTTACCCCCACCCCAACCTCCCTGTCAAAACAAAACTAAAAAATGAAGAGAAGACGTTTCCCTTCTTTCCTATTCTAAGTCAATTCTTACTCAAGAAAGTTTCTCTTTTTACTCAAATTGTTACCTTATTACAACCTGCCCTTACTTCTTTTTGTCTGTTTCTCTTTTTTGTACATTTTCTTCTACTTTCTTTCTTTCTATCTAATTATCTTTCTTTCTTTCTTTCTTTCTTTCTTTCTTTCTTTCTTTCTTTCTTTCTAATTCTTTACCCTCCATACATTTTTTTAACTTTCTGTCTATTCTTTTTCTTTTTAACTTTTTATGTCTTTCCTTTTTTCTTTTCTTTTAATAAATCACTTCCTTCCACTTTTTCCACCGTTTTCTTCTCTTCTTTCTCATTTTCTCAGTCCTTCATACTTACTCCTAATCCCTATCGCCTCATCTTTTCGACCCCTTACCCACAAAAAAAAAGTCATCACGAAACTCATCATCCAAATTGTCTAAGACTTTTCTTTTAGTTATCGCTATTTTTTTTCCCTTCTTTTTTTTTGCTGATTCCCATCTTTCATCTTTTGCCGGCTATCTTATGTTTTTAAAATAGTTATTTCATTTATAGAAGAACGAAGATTTATGAATTAAAACCAAAGAAGTTGCATATTTTCCATCCGTACTAAAAGGTTGGTATTTGAGTGAAAGCAAAAGGTTAAGATTTCGAATAAAGGCATCTCCCACACAGAGGTCTCTGGACGCTCTTTCAGGGCGTTCACAACCTTACCTCTCCAGTTGTTGGGTCTCATTCGGTAGGCCGTTCAACCTCCGGAGGGTTCTGCCTCAGCACTGGAGATTTCCTTCGGCCTCAGGGGGCCATCCCCCCAGGCTTTTAACCCCTTCCGGGGGGGTTATTGCCTGGCACCTGAGGCGCCTCTAATAAGGGGAATGCCGACGAGACCGAAGATATTTTTGGCCTTGCTGGACACGTGTGGGCTTCCGCCCTGCGACCGGACCCACCTTAAAAACGGCCTTGTGCCAAATAGTACGTTGGTGGGACGTATGATAAATATCAGAGGCATCTCCCACAAGGAAATTTGACGTAGGCCAATCTTTTGTTCCACATGTTCTTTCATTTAGTTTGTACCGTACTAATTTCACGAAGAAAAAAAGAATGGGGGGGGGGAGAATTAAGGAAAAGAAGAGAAAGGAAAGGGAGAAGGAAAGAAAAAGGTAAAGTGTAAATGAAAGAAAAACGAAAGTGAAAAGATAGTGGAAAGGAAGAGAAAAATTCAAACAGAAAGAAAGAAAAGAGTTTAGAGTAAAAGAAAGAAAGGGAAAAATAAAGAAAAGGCGGAAAGGAAAGGGAGAGGGAAAAGAAGGAAGTAAATTGTAAAGGAAAGAGGGAAAGAGTAAAATAAACGGAAAAAAGAAGGAACGGGGTTAGGAAAAGAATGAGAAAAAGTTGAAAGAAAGAGGAAAGGAAAGTAGAAAAATGGAAAGAAAGAAAGGAAAGAAGGAAAGTAGAAAAAGGGAAAGAAAGAAAGGAAAGTAGAAAAAGGGAAGGAAAGAAGGAAGGAAAGAAGGAAGGAAATATTAATGGACATAATAATAAAAGAACAAAGACATTTGTGCTTCTAATATATTTTCATAACGCACAATCCATGCTTCACATATGAAGAATTCGAAAGTCTCCTGAATGACCAGTCATTTTTTCCATTGGACAAGAGAAAGTTAAATTGACATGGTTAGAACAACACAACCTTCTCGTGTAATATGCAAACCTTGTGTAAAGACTTGGAGTTGCTTAGTAAATATATCTAATCATATAATGCAACTGAGGCTGGTGAAAAGCAGAAGTTTGTAGAATATTGTCAAGTGTCAATTCAAAACGAAAAGGTTTGGTTTGGTTTAGTTTGGTTTGGTTTAGTTTGGTTTGGTTTTATGACATATCAACCATTGTAGGTTACTTAATACCAAATCCATTTTTATACATATAAACAGTTCTATTTTTAACTATTCAGTTTAGCATAAGTACATAGTTTAAATGTCAAAAACAGTTCTATTTCAAGCTATACAGTTTAGTCAACAAAGTTAAATGGTTTTAAGTATTCCTATGTATCACAAACAATTCACCTAAGTACTAGTCGTTTATTTATACGCAGTTAAATGTCAAAACAGTTCTATTTCGAACAATTCAGTTTAGCATAAGTACACAGTTTAATTCTATTTGACTCATAGATAGGAACCTACTAGTCGTTTATTTATACGCAGTTAAATGTTAAAACAGTTCTATTTCGAACAATTCAGTTTAGCATAAGTACACAGTTTAATTCTATTTGACTCATAGATACGAACCTCTCAGATACTACCACTCCGGGCCAGAGTTGACCTGGGAGCGATGGCAATAAAGGGGTACTCCGCATTCCTCAAAGCTCCAGTATTATTGGAACCTAACAATCAGATTGTTTAGTGTCATAAGCAGGACATTCGTTGGGAGAGGTCTTACCCCTCTGCAGAGATGCAGTTGGTGTATTCTACAGCCCTAGCTGACTGGGCCAAAAACAGAAAGAATATCATTGACAATATAAAAATCTATATTCAGATTTGTACAACACCTTGTCGTTGGGGCTTAGAATATCCTAATTGTATCCCCCTGCACAGAGTCAGAACCCTCAAAGGATTATCCTGGATATGATAACAAACTGCATCTGAAGATCTGAAGAGTGTGGAATACTCCTTCAGTGCCATTACTCCCAGGCCCATATTGACCGGGAAGGTGACGCCTGTTAGAGTCCTATCTATGAGTTAAATAGATCTGTTTAAAAAATATTTGTAATCGATTGGACCGTGTTCACCCCACCACCCGCAAAAAACAAAACAAAATACAAAACAAAACCACAGAAAACAAACACAAAAAACAAATTTAAGAAACAATTAGACAAAAAACATAAATATGAACGTACAATGAATACAATTCTCTAACCTTCAGGCATAAAATAATCCTAGACGAGTTGACATGTTAAAATTAATCAATCAATCAAGTGTACATTTTATATTCATTCGGACTTGTAGAGAATGAATTTCTGAAGTAGTAATTTACTAAGCCTTTCGCTTCGATGTGGCACAAGGTCATATGAATGGGACACCCAATGAGACTCGAACTCACTCGTGTTGGTTTGCTTGTCAAGCCATTACTCCACCAGAGGCGTCCAAATGAAGTACATCCTCGGCATTCATTAATCATAGCTTAATATGACAAAAGGTTAAAAGTGTGGGGCGCCCGGTGAGGAATAAACCTATTACCTTTGTAATGATGTGTGAGAATAGCTTATTAACCATTATATCACAGCAAATGTGATATTGTGTCATTTAAAACAAGTTACAGAAATCACACGACAAAGTATATCAGTTTTAATAATTCAGGATGTTTATTATGTTAAAACTTTCATATTTTGGTTTTGAGTAAGTAGAAAATGTTTAATACAATTCTCAGTTCTCGAAAAAAAAAAAAGGGGGGTAAAAATTTAGAATTTCAATTGTTGCATGTAAAGATAAATAAATAGGGTGGGGTCTGTATATCTCGCGACATCTCTCAACATTAATTACTTCGGCTGATATTGTTGGCGATCATGTTCGACCCCTGACTGTGCCGGAAACGCATTTCTATACCCTCTAGTTCTTAAAAAAGCAATTCCTGTTACCGAATATCGATGGGCTGCCATTATATCGGATTGCTTGTCTGTTCCCAAAGGGATCTTTTGCGAATGGCAGCTAGGTTACCGTTTAACGATCCTGATATTCAATACCGATTTTAGATAAGTCTTAGTTGTTGGCAGCGGTGTACATATCTGACTTGACAGCAGTTGTCTTCTCTTGGTTTATTTGGACGAGAGAAAAGAAAAGAAAATAACTCTTCCCTTAACGCACACGCAGTCATACCCAAAATACAACATAGTTTTACAAACACATAATCATCGAGATAATCTCATATGACTGCTACAACACACACACACACACACACACACACACACACACACACACACACACACACACACACACACACACACGTGTGTGTAAACTTATGCATACATTATATATCATTATATAAACGCAGTTTTACTAACACAAACATACACTTTCACAAATATACATTTACAAATTTATGGGCACTTCGTCATGGTATGTTTGCAAGATAATCTCGCAGACCTACAAATATTGAGTCGTGGGTTCGATCCTCACTAGATGTTGCATTTTTGCGGGTGTATGACAAATTTAACTTAAGCTTAGTTTATAAAGAGGGCGCCTTCAATGGTGCAATACAGTGTGAGGCAGATTTACCTCCCATGCCTTAAACGGTCATCTATGTGATACAAGTAAACATCGGCAAATGGTAATGGTAGCTCGATCTAGCTAATGTTTGATCATTTTTTTTTTTTTCGGATATGATCAGCTATGGTCATGTAATCCTGCTATATGTTGACAATTCTATACAGAACAGTATCATTTAGAGGTAACATGAAATGAGCACCAAAAACTCTCTTTATAGCAACTGAAAATATTTCAGCTTCAAATGCATCTTAGGTACCGGTCCAGGCTATGATCGTAACTGATCATATCCGAAAAAGAAAAAAAAAGTTTGCGAGTTAGGCTAGCGAACCATTACGAGTGAGTCTGATTATCACTAAGTGCGTCATACATCAGTCTTTGTGCCAAATAAAGTTAAGCTTATTAAGTGACTTCATTTACAAATTCATTTTGGATCCTTTCAATTATTAAAATAATATGGATTTTCTATCACTGATCAAAGAGATAAATTTATTAATAACCTTATATTTTATTTATTTCACATCTATTACATCATCTTTATTTGAAATTAAAACAGTACGTACATACAAACAAGCAGGTGCGCCATGGTTTGAGCGATTCACTAAGCAAAACGTTGTAGATAATAACGATAGGCAAATACGAAAATTTCTAAGATTATCCAAAAGTTGCTGCCGAGAATCTCAGTATTAATCCAAATTTAAACTCTCTCCCCCCCCTCTCTCTCTCTCTCTATATATATATATATATATATATATATATATATATATATATAAGGAATAAAGATACTGGTATACATTTTAAAACAAATTAATAAATCTGATATCTATTATGTTCAATACATTTGTTCAAATTGTTTGAATAGTGTTGAACATGAAACAGCTGTTATTGACTATTAATGAAAACTCAAATTATCATTATAATCATTACAAACATTATTGTTATTACTGCTGCTGTTATTGTTGTTTTTGCTGTTGCTTTTTAAAGATTAATGAACACTCCGTGTACAAAAAAACAAAATGAACAGTAACTGAATATAGTTTCGTCTTGCATCAGGTTGTATAGAAGAAAGGGAAATAGTATTTAACATTTAATTCAAATACACAGGTTCTGTATGCCTTGGCAATCAACATTTCAAGTATTCTTTAATGTATTGACTTGCGTTAGTGTGTAAAATTGTTATAATGTTAGTAACATAAACTAGTATCGTCAATTTGGTGGTTATACTCGCAAAGTTTCGGCTTTTGTTCTTCCGGTTTTTAGATGACTGTCATATTTGGTAGTATTCGAGAAAATTCATACCAAAACCTTCATTCAATCAACGGAGAAGACGTAGACTGTTCTCTTTGGACTGTCAATGTCATGGAATATCTCGAATCATTTATTTCGCCTTTATAATATCGATTCTCTTTTCGTTAAATCTAATCCCAGGGATTGAACTTATTTCCTACCAGATTAGACCGTTGCATTTTTGTTATCCACGATACATTATATCAATTAATTCTTCTAAGATAATTCTTCCTTGTTACTAATTGCTTCTACTCGCTTTATTAAATCATTGTACACAGATTCGATTGGTCTAAGGAAGTGAGTTAACAATCACCAGACATGCCGTAACGCTTAAGCAACGCTCATACAACAGTTAACACGTTCTGATTATAACAACCAAGATGAGGATAACAGAATAAATGATCAGTGTAGTTGTAGTAGTAGTAGTAGTAGTATAATAATTCCTTGCTCCACCAAAAATTTAAAAATAGATTTACCTAGTGCGCAATTGCATATGTATATACTTCTACCTTTTTGTATGTGTCCGGGAGACCGCGGTTCAATCCTAGTCGAGTCATACCAAAGACTGAAAAAGTGGTACTTGATACCTCCTTGCTTAACACTTAGTATTATAAGGTATGAATCAAGGATAAGTGGAGTAACCCAGGGGAAGGAGTAGCACCCTCCCCTACATAGCTATTAAAAAATATATATTTACCCAACCCCTCCGCCACAAGCGGGATGTGAGACATGGTCAATTTTCAAATGAAGTAAAGCATGTTGGAATTCAGGGTTTTCCTTCTCTTCGATTGGTTGCCTTACCGAAACTAAAAAAACGTAGCCTTCCCTACAATTTATCCATAAGTAAAAAGAGAACAGATGGTTTCATACTTTCCCCAAGAGCTTTAGCGTGAAATGAAAAGTCAACAGCATCACCCAGGTTTGAACTCGAGTCGCCATGTTCATTTCCTATGACAACAACTGTATTAATCACGCCCTCGTTTCTGCATATGTAATTATGTGAAATTATATTGTATTGCGTGTATGAATAGGTGTGCTTTGGAGATATTTTCTTTTCTCACTTCCAAATAAATCACGGATACGGAAGAAAAATACGTAACTATCTCAGCCACAAAGCTTTTTTCTTTCTATTATTATCGTCGTCATTCACTAAGTTTAGCTTAGTTTAACACAAAGCCAGACATGTGGGGCACTTGGTGAGAATCTCCCCCCATAACAATGATCTAGCACGTTAACTACTATTACACTTGATATTATTATCGTATCATAAATTTAAGTTGCGATTCATGGTATGAACGGCATTAGATTTTCAGACCGGCCCATAATTACCAGGATATTTTGTCTGCTATTATTTGGTACCATCCATTACTAATGCAAATAAGAATCTTTCGTATGGATCCGGTGAGAAACAAACCCCAAGAATTGACTAAACTCTTTCTCTCCAACATCAACAAAACAAAAAAAAAAAAAAATGAAGTCATAAAACGCAGGAAAGAATAAAAAAAGGTGGGTATGAAAAAGAATTAAATAAACAAAGAAAAAATCCATTGCTCTTCCAGGAATTTGTCTGCATTCCGTCATAAAACGATTGTCAGAAAAAAGAAAAGAGCAAGGAAAAAAAAAAAAAAGGAAAAATGCCTCAAGACAGCAATGTGGTGAATGGGTTGGGTGCGTTTAAATAACAGACTTCAAGAAACTCCTTTACGTGGTTGAAGCTCTTTAAGTCAGAGGACGGGGCTTCCCCTCGTGTCATACTTAGCATTGGCCAGTGGCATATTTCAGGGTTAATGACTATTCTGTTCCGCATTTATACGTCAAGAAGAAAATGTTGGAACGGCTAACAATTACAGCTTTGTAAAAATGCTACAATCACAGTCAACTTTGTGCCCCTTTAAATAAAACTACAGTTTGGCAGTTACCAACTAATGATTTAATGCTTTCTGGATATGATACTAAATAAACTGTATCCGGTGATGAGATACGACGAGTTTTGGAACCTTCGGGAGTGTAAAATCACCCATTGTTACCATTATGTCTACACTGACCTGCAGTGGTAGTGTATGTTCGTGTTCGATCGATAGGATATAGACATTAATTTGAAATTGCCTCTAAACTTCAATACGTTGTCTTTTAAAACATTGATATTGTAAGTATGACGTTTTTTGCAGGCTTAAAACAATTGTGAATTATATTTACTTGCATCTATCTATCTATCTATCTATCCCAGGGATAAGGAGACGTGGAGAGAGAGGGTCACGGATATCCCTGACCCTCTCTCTCCACGTCTCCTTATCATTCATCGCCTCTGGCAGGTCTTCAGGGTTACACCCCGTATCATCACATAGCTGCAGTATGTATGTTTGAGCTGGCCGTCCTTCTCCTGATTGGCCATATGCAGGGGTCCACAGGAGTACATCACTTACGATCTCGTCCTTGCTTCTCCAGCAGTGTCCGGCATGTCTGGTTCGTCTAGCTTTATAGTTTTCGTGATAGGTGGTAGGTGACCGTATAGTTGGTGCCTTGTGGGGTGTTGCTGTCAGGACTTGTTCAATATTGCTCTTAACATTCTTGTATAATTGCCGTCTAGCTTCTTCTCCAACCATTTAGTCAGCGTCCAAGTAGTGCATCCATATAGCTGATCGATACGACCGCAGCCTGGAAGAAACTGCGTTTCATTTTATCGGTCAGGTTTGATTTCCATATGATCGAAAGCCTATCGATAGCTGTCCATGCCTTCGTTAGCCGTGTGTCGATGTCTTTTTCGGTTGATGAGACGCTGCTTCCTAGGTAGGTGAAGCTGGCAAAAACAAACCAAAACAAAACAAACAATCCCCTCCCATAAAAATTTTTGGCATTAAATATCTAAACGTTGGTTAACATACCACAAACCAACCAACCAACCAACCAACCTGATCATTTAATTTGTTGGGATCTCAAATTCTTTAAATATATAGGGACCAAGTTCAAAATTACAAGTGTCTAATTGAAATTTGAGGCTTTTTTAAAGTTTAAAAAAAAATCATATCAGATATTATTACATACATTCAGTGAGGATCTAACTTTCAATGTCTTGTGAGATAAGATCACACACAGCAAATTTACACTGGGTCGTTTCTCCAAATTTTAGCGAAGTGTTGATTTACATAACTTAAAGACACTCAGTCAGAATCAAACTCACTACTACTTAGAAGCAATGTTCAACAAGAACTGCTTGGTAACCATTACAATACGACTTAGCGTTCGTATATATTTATTAAGATGAGCTCTAATTTGGCCCAATGTTAAAATATTGGGTAACAAAGATCGAACTCAATACTTCGGCGTAATGATCTATGAGATGAGCTTTCTGTCATCTCACAAAGAAGTGTCATATTCAAATTGGTGGCAATTATTGAACATAAAAGACTATTGCACAACATACAAGGATGAGTCAAAAGTTTTGCAACATTTTGATACCTGCTAATTTGCGGCATATATATCATGTTAGCGAAGAAGTTTAAGCCTTTGTAGGTACCTGTTGTGGTCGGTAGTATCCTGGTAGTTGGTGTGCTGACACGTTGTGTATTGCTTCACTCCGTCTGTGATTTGAAAACCCCACAGATGAATGCAAAAAGTAGTCTAATACGGGAACTTGTACTTTACAAGCTCAAACCGGACTATAACGCTGCCAAAGCAACTAAAATCATTTGTTGTGTAGAAGATGAAGGCACAGTTGATCACATTAAAGTAGCCATACGGTTGAAGAAATTATGCTTGGGACCCCGACAGTTAACCAAGGTCAAGTTGGCCTAAAACCCTTGGATTCCGAATTGTGCCTCATGTACTGACAAAATATTGCAAAACTTTTGACTCATCCATGAAAAATTGGAGTAGGAAAACTACGTTGCCGCAATCCTCCAAGTGGGTGAGAGAGCTGTCTATATATATATATATCTTCAGACTAAGTCGTTGAAACCCTGTTTTTTTATTACCTGGTTTCGAACACTGACACTAGGCGTGAAATGTACTACACCTCGAGCCACCAAATCGATCCAACTAGGTCACACTCACGGAACAGATGAAAAGAAATGCACTTAAACCTTGCGAGATAATTGTATGTGTGAACATGAAAGCTCGTTCTGTGTTACAGTCTGTCAGAGGCGGCAAATGAAAAAGATATCTGAAAACAGAAATGATATCGTAGACTGAGGAATTAGATGTGTCTGTTAAAGAATGGTAACTGACATGGAATAGATTTTTAAAACAAATTTAGCTTGTTGACTGGGGATCTATCCGCCGTGTAGTACCTCCCTATTCCACTTAACGGAAGATGTTCGTAACATTTAGTGAAGAATTTTGGTAGTCTTTTCCTGACTATCCATATAAAAAAGACAATTTGTATTTGTAGGTATGTAAAGTTGATACACCGCCTACCCCCGTGAAAACGTAAGGGTCAGTATCTTGTAGCATTTAGACTCAGAATCTATCCACCAGAAACTTTCCAGTTTACTAAGATAGGCAGATACATTGAAAATAAAAAGAACAGGATTACCAGTAATCAGGGATTAAGGCAAGCAATCATTATCATCAAAATATGCTGACTGCACGGATTTTTTCATTCTCTCTCAACATTCGTCCCTATCGATAATCACTCTTGGTAAGTTTTCTAAACGGGGCCCAATGTTTACACAGAGCTTATGAATGTAAATTTTTGTTGGTAGGCCAACACAAGTTTATCAGTGTGTAGGGATCGATAGGAAAGCGTCGCCTCTGAGTTTGTTTGACTTCATCAGCAATGCACAGCATATCTTGCTCGTCTAACTTGAATAGTTTGTAAAATGGGTGGTAAGTGGCTGTACAACTGTTGTTTTGTAGGGTGCTGCTACAAGTATTTATTTAAAACATCACGCAGCATTTTTTGCATAGTTACTGATAGAATGTATTGAAAATTGGCAAAAAGGGATTTTCAATGGTCAGGAATTAATTTGAACTCTACCAATAGTATAGTCCAATGAGTATATGAAATATATAATTGAAATTATTGGTCATGTGCAGATATAATTCAGTGAGATGTTTGGAAGTGAAAAGAGAGACATTAGAAGCGGTTTGGTTTTATATATAAAAGGATCAGAGGATTGAAGTGACGGCTAGGTGGAGTGGCTGTAAGTAGATTTGTAAGAGGGGGGCTGTGAAGGCGGTTGTATCAAAAATGTGAAAATCGGGTAAAAAATGTCAACAGAATGTGGTGGGAAATTTCTTATTCGAAACGATACGATTACAAGACTAAGTGTAGATGTCACATATTAAGCTTGGTTTGGCATAAGGCCAAAAATATTGCGTGCTCGGTGAGAAATGAAACCACCAATTCAGACTAAGCTTACTTTAGACCTTGGCTCAGGGTCACAAGTATGTATTTACCCAACCCCTTCTTCATTGACACAAAGTCAATTTTAGAAGCGGAGTAAAGCTGGTTCGAATTCAGAGATTTCCTTCTCTTAAATTGGTTACTAAGGCTTAAGAGTCCTGTTAGTCCTTTCAATCACCTATACCTTGAAGGGGGAACATAATAGCAAAGGATATTAATGCAATGTAAAAAGGAAACAGCGCAGTCCAGATTTAGAACTTGAACCGCTGAGTTGATTACCTACAACGATAACTGTTACTCCACAAAATGAGTTCGAACTGCGTTCACAGTCGCTAGTTGGAAATACGACTAGATTTGCCATCAAGAATTTTTGGTGGCGAAACAAGAAGAAGAAGAAGAAGAAGAAGAAATGTGAAAGTTTTTTCCTTCTAATTAGTTGCGAAAAGGCTCAAGTTCCAAAAAGGAAACTTTGAGACTTGAAGAAAAAAAAAGAAAAAAAAAAAAAAGAAAAAAAAAAGCGAAGCGATCTCCATTTTTTTCCGGTTGGTTGGTTAAGTAAAGTAAAACTAAAAAAAAGTTACTCTAAGTTTCTCTTTGAAGCTGACCCCCAATAAGAGTAAATAGCAAAATAGTTTTCTTTTTATCCTACCAGTTTTTTCGGCACTGTGAATAGCTTCTTTTTTTAATAGCAAAGTAAAATTGACGAGTTTTGCTAGTAATGAAAAGCGGGTGGATCAAAAGTTACCAAACTTCGTCCCTTTTGAAGAAAAAGCCACCGTCTAGTGAGCAACTTTTTTATTATGAACGACCCCTAATTTCAAACCACAAAATGGTGATTTCATCATATAGTGCAATCCTTAACTTTTAGGTGTGCGAGCCTATAAAAATATTTCTTCAATATTTCTTCTTTTTTTTAAGAGAAAATTTGGTCTTCAAAAGTCGTTCATTACATGAGTATGTACGACAAATTAAACTTCAGAAAGAAAGAAAGAAAGAAAGAAATAATATCTAATTATTTATGATAAATTTTGACTTGACTTTTATTTCACCTTTTTTTTTTTTATTTTAGTCTATTTTTATTGCAACTCATTTTGCTCATTATTTCTCCGATAATTTCTTTCCTGGGGAAGTCTTGTTTTTCATACAAATAAAATTTTCCCTTCAACTCATAAAATTTTCCCTTCAAGCCACTCGTGGTGTAATGGTTACCCTTGTAGAAAATGGATACAGCGACCCGAATTCAAATCTTGGAAGAGGTTGTTTTCATTTCACATAGCGCTAATATTCTTGGAAAAATTATGCATCCCCTTATTCTCCGGGTAAATAATAGAACCGGCTGGTCTCTTTAACCTTGCTATGGCAGCCAGTCTTAGAGAAAGAAGACTTTGAAATCAAACTTGTAAAACTCTGCTTAAAACATTGGCCTTGTGTCATATCTTGCTCGTTGGATAAATGCATAACTATTGAAAAATCTTCTTCAAATAAAATGAATAGATGAAAATAAATAAACCAAACTAAATACTTATTCATTCAATTTTCAATGCAATTCATTCAAATCCTCTGAAAAAAATCGAATGTTTATAAATTAATTACTTTAAAAAGTCAAATATTTTTTCAAACGTAAAAGAAATTATAGCTTTATTATTACTCGTGTGAGTCAAAAGTTTTGCGATATAATTCGGCTGCTCCTGATGCTTACGCTGAAATCGTGAAAGAGATTCCTTGTGCTATTCGCTGGATTTGCCACAATACTTAAGAGAACAGGTTTAGAATATTCGCTTTTAGGGCTACACGTCTTTGATTATCAAGGTTCTTGAAAATCGAACGAAGTTTCTTCAATTATCTAACTGTACTGTATTGTGATCAATTGCGCCATCATCTTTCGTACAACGAATAATTTTGGTTGTTTTAGTGGCGTTATGGTCCAGTTTGAACATGTCCAGCATAAGTTCCTGAATGTTTATCTGTGGGGCTTTCAAATCACACTTGGAGTGAAGCAATGAACAACGTTTCAGCGTACCAACTACCATTATACTACCAAGCATATCAGGTGTAACCGTTTGTCACGTGATATACGTGTCACAAAATTAACACGTACCTAAACATTGTAAAGCTTTTTACTTACCCTAATATTGTATGTGAATCTATGACCAGCAAGGTCACCTGACATTCGTGCCGGGAGACTTAGCAAAGGCTTGCATCGTTCACATTGCACCCAGTGATCCTTTGACCAGCATAGTCCAGCAGGGCACGTGTCTCGGCTCGTAAACAACCTTCCCCTCACATAAACCACTTCTATAAAAAAGATCTTGCGTAAAATTCTGTCCAGCAAGATGCAGATATTACCCTGATATTATGGACAAGTATTTTCATTAATTTTTTTAAAAACTGATTTAGTTTTTTTTTTTTTGATAGCATCTTGTTCGAATCGTTATTTTTATCTCAACGAGTAGCAGTGTGATTTAGGTGTGTGCGGGGGAGACTAGCTTTAGGAAGTGACTTAGGAATTCACGTACACATACGTCGTGTTAAAAGGTCCATTTATTTATTGTCTTTTAATTAAACGCTTTGTCACTCATAGAAATAAAGAAGCGGGTGAGTAAACTGATAGTTGAAAGAAAATACTCATCAAAACCATTTTATAACCTATAAAAATGTCCATCTTTCTGCCCGTACAATTCACAGCATGGTTTCAACCAACCTTTCAGTAATTGTTAGGGATCATCCATCAAAAGGTTTTCAGCCTAGATTATTTGATTTTTTCACTCCTCAAAAGGAGACTACATCTGATATCAATAAAATGTAAAGTAATTTTAAAAGTAACTTCGTGGTTTGCAAATAAACGTTTGACATTGAAAATATTTAAATATTCACTCATAAATAATTACTAAAAAATATCTGTTCACATCTTGAATGTAGACGTTCATGTGTGTATAGTCAAATGTTGGTATATTATGTTTGAAAAATATTTTAAAGGATATAACCAATAGATAACTGTATGTTTATTTATTATGAATATTACCGGTATAAATTACTTTATCTTACATTTTCTGAAATCTGATAATGAAGGAAAATGGATGCCTTTTTTGAAACAATTACAAAAAGATTCTGAATTGTATCGTTTACTTTTTATTATTTTTAATCATTTAAATATTCATTATCAATAATATTAGGTTTTGCCTGTTAACATAAGTAATTAAATAAATAAATAAATAAAAGATTTTTATACAAAGAAATTTATAAACACAAACAACGATTTTAAAACCTGTATATAATTGGGATAGATACTGTAAATAAATAATAATGAGGATTCACAATGCTTCATATGCAAGAAAAAAATCTGTTTTGTTCTCTTAGTTTTTTGAGGGTTATTGAGTGGAAATAAATGAGAGCAAAAAGATAGATGAATACTTGGATGTTGCTTGAGAGCTGAAAAAGTTGTGAAACATGAAAGTTACAGTAATGCCAATTTTAGCCGGTGGGCTTGGAACGGCCCCCAAAGGCCTTGAACAGTAACTGGGAGAATTGGAAATCAGAGGAAGAATAAAAACCCATCCAGAGCATGGTACTGTTAAGATCAGCTAGAATACTTAGAAGAGTCCTGGAGACCTAAAGAGACCTGTTGTCACTTGGACTTTAGAGAAAAACACTAGTTAAAACTGGCACATAATAATAATAATAATAATAATAATAATAATAATAATAATAATAATAATAATAACAATAATAATAATAATTATGAAGAAGAACAAATTTTTGGGACATTTGTCGAAATATTGTGTAGCCCATTGTAGACTCAATCTAGAAAAAGGCTAGCTGGAGTCTACAATGTAGGTCTGCCTGTAAGGAAGAATATATTACTCATTGAGACGAGCTATGGTAGCCATCGCTCCATGGTAGGCCACTCCAACATATTCCATCCGGCGAAAAAGTGTGTTTTGCAGATGGTGGTCAGGTGTCCGAATGATATCACGTGACTATGGGAAGAACTTGAGAAGAGGAATTGGAAGGGGTAGCAAGACAAGCAGTTGAAAAAAGAAAAGTAACAAAAGTAGTAAAGGTAGTTACTCTAGTGGAGACATTCGCGAATTCAAATTAACATCTTTGCCACCCCATCAGAAGTTATCCGGGTGACTTGGATAATAAATAGTCAGAGAAAAATCTTAAAGGTACGGGTTGTTGGACGGTGGTGGTTGTGGAGTCCTCATGAGTGTGTGTGTGTGTGTGGGTGTGTGTGTGTGTGTGGATTTTGGGTGTCGGTAAGAGAGAAATTTGATGTGAGAAGAAGATTAATTACCCATTCATTCATCTTCTTGACTTTTTGGTCTTTACTTAAATTTTCTTTCATTAAGCATTTCATTTAGTTTTCTTTATTGAATTTCTTCCTTGGTTCTTCATTTACGCCATGGTTACAACTTTGTTTTCTTCTTTCTTTCCTTTACATCTCGCTTTTTCTTTCTTTCTTTCTTTCTTTCTTTCTTTCTTTCCGTATATTTTCCTTTTCCGTTGTCATTCTTTTTCCCTAAATTTCTTTACGGTACCAAAATTTCCTAAATGTTGATTTTTTTTTCACTATCATATTTTTTTTATTCCAAGTTCCTGTTTGGTGGTTGAGATAGTTGTTAGCCCACCGCAATGAAAGCACCTTGAACTCTGTATGCATAGTATAGCAGGTGTACTTTTAAGGTGAAATGAAATACAACTGGTCTCGGACAAGATTTGAAGATGGCTCAACTTGGTGAGTCAATTTCCAACAACGAAAAACCCTATGCTACTCACGTTCTCTCTCCATTACTCCCAGGTCCACTTTAACCTAGAGCAGTAGTGACTGTTAGGGTCCCACATATAAATCAAATAGATTTGTTTTAAATTTTTTCGTATTCAGTGGGATCATGTGCAAAAAAGTTCTTAAGAAACAGCTACACAAAAAATTTGGATATGAACGTCGAGTGAATAAAATAGCCCCAGACGGGTTGACATGCTTTTAAAATCTATCTATTTATCTATCTGTTGCAGGTCAACTCACGTTCAAGGTCACCATTTGTTGCGGGATCCCGATAAATGCGTCGATCCCGCATACAGTTGTAAGCGTGTGTGATTGTCAGAGGAGTGGACAAATGACGGAGACGAGAGAATAAGTTTAAATTTCAGGCTTTATTGAGCGAATCATATACAAATACTGTATATGTGTAGAATCGCAGTTGCTGTATCAGGTCGATGTAGTCGCTGCTGGGTGTTGAAAGTCGTAGACTCGGCTATCAATAGGTTCTTGGCGATAGCACGTCTAGAAGACGAGGATGGTGAAGATAGTAGGCGTTGGTGTATGGTCAAGTTGTAGACATAGCTGGAGACGGTCGAAGATGTAGACGCATTGGTTACAGAGGATGGATTATCGATGTGCCGGTTTATGCAAAACTTGGTTAACCGGGTGGGGTCGATGTGGCTTCGGAGTACTGGTGCCAGTCCGAGCAGATTGGTTGCTCGAGGACTAGGGTGATGCAGAGGTCTGCTGCTTGGTGATGCAGGTGCTTGCTGCTTGTTGGAGCTGGAGCTGGCCTGTAGGTGCAGTTGCTTGGTGGCACAGGAACGACGGCTTGATGAAGCTGGAGCTGGTTTGCAGCTGGTGCTGGCTGCTGCGTCGTCGTCTCATGATATCTGCCTAAGGGTGTAGTGAAGGGACCAGAGCTGATCCTCAAAATACTTTTTGGAGTTAGTCCTTAAAAGGACTGGTTTAAAACTTTTAAAATTTACCCTTGAGAAGGGTTGTTTGAATGAGAGAGCAGCAGTGGTTGATTAGAAACTGGCATCGGCTGTGATTGGTTGGATTCCACGTCAGCCCCTTGGTTTGGTGGTAAGGATGCCTAATCCATGTTCCACAGCTTGCTGCTGAGAGAGGAACTGGCGATATTTGTCTCTGCCTCTCACCAGAAATGACTTGACGCAAGGTCTTTTCTTACACTGGGGTTTAGGGAGGGGGAGGTCAGGCATGACCTGAAGCTCGAGTCCTGCTGGACGTTTGCTGATCATCGGTTCACTTAGTCCAATGTGAGCCAGATGAGCTCTGCTGGACTTGGACTAATTCGATATATAACGTGGGTCCGGCTGCCTGCTCATAACTTGAACCAGACCTGAGTGTATGCAATACTTGTCAATGACGTCATCGCCCACCTGCTGATGGCCCAGCCAAAGCCGGGAACCATTCTATTTCGAATCTGTCCTTGACCTTAAAAAGCGGGAGAGGACCAGATACCTCTCCTCCGGGCACAAAGGCCCGCTACGCTCTTGATTTTAGTCGCTGCCTGCAGTGTTTTTATGGAGGCAGCCGCTGCTTCTTTACTGGGCTGAGTGAAGGGGCTTCTGAGTACTTGAAGTTTATTTTTTAATATAAGTAATAATGAAATACTTCATTATACTTTGAAGAGGACCTTTTAAATATGATGTATTTTATCCTGAGGTTAAGAACCGTTTCCTAACGGGCGGCAGAATTAATCCCTTTCGACAAAGAGTTTGTGTGTTGATACCAAAAGTTCACTCGTGACTGTGGGCACGACGCCATTGTTGTCTGACATCACGGGTGAGTCGGCGTTTTCTCAAAGCCGTTTTTTTTAAAGTTTGAGTAGCCGGAACAGCTACGATCTATCTATCTATCTATCTATCTATCTATCTATCTATCTATCTATCTATCTATCTATCTTTTAGGCTAATACTTTCCCCTTCCTCTCTATATTCTGTCTTAATCGAATTTATTTTCCTCATTCTCTCTTCCATCCGTCAGTGACAGGACAATCTCTCCGTTACCCTCTGTTTCTCATCTTTCAACCTTTTCGCGTCGACTGTGTTAATAAACGAATATCTAAACACAAGTAAAAACAAACATGATACGAAGTCTTCCCACGTACGGTAGCCCTACCCAACAACTTCCTGTGGATTCTGCTCGTATATCGCCATGTATTAGGTTGCAAAAAACAAACAAAATCCCGACTCTAGGTCAGAATTTGCCTTTCTAGCCTCGGTCCGTACCAATATTTTTCTTTTCTTTCATTTACGGTTGCTCGAAACTGATTTTTTTATCGTCAGTCTTTACTATCTTTTAATATTTAGAATAAAATTTATATTTGCTGATATTTCCATCTCTTTCATTCAGGATTTAAAAACAAAACCCAAATGTTTTTGCTGAATAATTGTCTCGGAATTCTGAGATAAAACATTTTCATAATTCCAAATATTTTTCTTTGTTCGTTCTACAAGATAGCATATTTACCACGAAAGTGTACATCCCTTAATCAACCTCCAAGACCAAAGAATACTGTCTACATTTTTATTTTTTTAAGTAGAGGAATTATATTGTGAATTGAATTACCATGACCTGAAAATCCGGTGAACACCTACGCACGATATAAGGGAACACTGGACAGCTGTTTCGACCTTATTAGGTCTCTTCAGCAGTGTATACCGTGATCTCCGCCATTGGACACCGAACTAGCGACTGCAGAGCCGAAACTCTACAACTGAGCCAATAGTCCGCAGTTGTTGAGTTTTGGCTCTGCAGTCTGTGGTCGCTGGTTCGATCTCTAGTGGTCGAGATCACAGTATACACTGTTGATGAGACCTAATAAGGTCGAAACAGCTGTCTAGTGTTTCCCTATGTCGTGTGTAGGTGTTTAAAGAATATTGTGTTCTATGAAGACTATAGATTCCTCACTCTCTATGAAACATATGTTGAGATATTTATTATAGAATTTAATATATTGTGTGCCTAAAATTCCTGTAATACTAAGGGTTTGCATCATTTTTTGGTAGGGATTTTTTTTCCTGTAAGAGCTACGTTTTCATGCGTAGTGTTCTTTTTTTGTTAAAGGGTATTAGTCTGAAAGTGAACGTAATAGTGCTCTGTGGAGTTCACTTACTTTGAGGCCGCAGCCCTACATTTTAAATTGTATGCTACAGGGTCTCCTCCTTCGGGCCATAGGGATATCTTACAGTCCAGCGCGGTTCACGAACTTCACGACCGTAGCAAAATCATCCAGAACTGCCGAATTATGGCTTGAGTTAGCAAAAAATTACAAAGCCTTTTGACTTAGCTTAGTCATATTTAGATAATTGTCAAAGATTAATCCTTTCTGAGAAAATTAGAAAGCAAAATGATCTTCTTATGTTACTCTCTTCTGATTCATTACAAAACAAAAAAACAAAACATACAAAAAAGAAACCAAATGTTTCCTTCAACATAAACTTTTTTGTCTGTTGGCACGTTCAATCACAAAACTTTTCTTATTGAAAATTTTCCAGTGACAATTCCCTGTAGTAAGTATTGTATTTGTACCGAATAGGAAATTTTCATATCAGTGTTGTTTTTTCTTTCTTCCGTTAAGGAAAACCGAAAGAACACCCCAAACCCTCCTCCAAACCCTCTGAAGTCTATCGCTTGTTAGGGATCGAAGTCTACGACCATAAATGATTACTGACTCCTTAACACACCTCACCCTAATACCCATTCTAGACAGATAGGGACAATTGTACACACACACACACACACACACACACACACACACACACACACACACACACACACACATATATATATTTACACAGACAAATGCAAAACGCCATATGCATTAAGGAGATAACAATAAATGGAGAAAAAAATTATTGGAATCGCAAGAGCCCTTTCATCCGATATTTTTCAAGCAAATCTATCGGAAGTCGTTTAAAACAATGTAAACAGATTAATTAATTAAAAGGGGGTGATAATGAGAATGGTATAGCAAGACCAGGGGGAGGAAAAAATTAATTAAAACCACCCCTTGTCAAGCAACAATTATCTCCCATTAAATTTAAAGAGTGCTTTGGTTTTTGCTTGCACAGAGTTGATTTGGAAAATAAGATATAAGGGCCTCAAGAACGACTAGATGTTTTGTCCAAGCTCCATCCAAGACACCAAAGCACTCATCATTATAATTAATTTTCACCCCCCCACTTTTAATTGTTTTAAACATCTTTTTTTGTGGTGTTGGATGTCTTAGCCCTCTGTAGGAGAGATACATTTATTATATTCTAAGCCCCTCAGACATGATGTTCGAGTGTATTCAGTAAAAACAGGTACTTTAAGCAACATAATACCTGTGTACCAGAAAAAGCAAAACTAAGTATATAAAATATATCATTCCACATATTCGAACAAATATCCTCATCCTTTTTTTTTTCATCGCCGAAATGTGGGGATGAAGTACCAAAACATTAGTCCAAAAATACTGATACTCACTCACGTCTCTCCAAATCCTTTAAAAATTCAGAATTTGTACAGGTTTTAATGACAGCGACTGCTAATAATTTACCTAGTTTTCTTTTCTAACATTCACTTGCCCCCTACCTTATACTTCGTAAGCAACATTTTCATTTTATCCGCCATCTTATATATCTTTCGAAACTTGAATACGCCATTATCTTGTGCACAGGATGTTGGGCTCGATAAAAGGATCCACTTTAAGACAGAAAAAAATGGTGAAAGTTAGAATGTTTCACCGAGTAAAAACTACCCGGTTTTCACCCTCACTCCCACTCACTAATTGAGTAGAATACTAACTCCGTCTTACCGACAAACGATATTTCTTTTAAATCAAGGTCTCGATGACCTAATACGTGTTGGATTTGATTCACTTTACGTTAAGACCAACAGAATCGTTAACTTGATCAAATTTTTTTTTTTAATCGAACAGAAATGAAAAAAAAATTACTAGGTACCCACTATATTGCATTGGTCAGGCAAATTTAAGTTGTACTTTGCTACCTAATAAAGTTCGTAATTCTTCGATAATGAAAAGTCCGTTTTTGAACCCAAATCAAAAACTTGCTTTGATAAGACGATTAATAAATAAAATTGTTTATTTCTGAGTAACAGAAAGCAAAATCATGAATAAAGAATAAAGGATATATATATATATATGTATATATATATATATATATATATATATATATATGTGTGTGTGTGTGTGTGTGTGTTGGATAGCATAGATTTATAGTCAATGAGACTTTGTGACTGCTAGATTCTTTCCTATTTGATTATTTGACTAAAACATACATATATCATCAGACTATATATATATATATATATATATATATATATATATTTCTTTAAAAAACAAAAACCGGTCACACTAGGATTATAAATTTGTTTCCATCCTGTTATGGGTTTTGATATAAATCAAAAACACCAAAAAACTAACAGGACTTCTTCAGATCCTATGGAAAAAATAATTCAGAATAGATACCTTTTTTTTTTGGTGTTTTTGATTTATATCAACTCCCATAACAGGATGGAAATAAATTTATAATCCTAGTGTGACCGGTTTTTGTTTTTTCTTATAGAAATTATTGCTCTGTAATGTCAGTTACATTGAGCTCTTTACCAGGAAAATTTAAATGTTCCCTGTTGAATGTTTTTTGTTGTAGTTGTCCTGATTGAATTACTCCCAAATCCGGTTTAACTGGACCGAATAATACTATATATATATATATATATATATATATATACATACATATATATATATATATATATATATATATATATATATATACGAGGGTCGGTTGAAACGTTAATAGGCAGACCAAGATACACCCATGAAATATGACCAAACGCTATTTAATTTTCAACATAGTTCTCCATGCAGTCCACACTTCTGCCATCGGTGTTGCAATAGTTGGATTCCCTTGGTAAAAAAACGTCATCAACAGCAGTTATGATATTATCATATGAACTTTTCCGCCAATGAACTTTTCAGCCCATTCTCGTATATATATGTATATATATATATATATATATATATATATATATATATATATATATAAAGAAAAGGAATATATTATTTCCCATTCTAAATAAAAATCTGTTCTTTAACATTTAAGTTTTTCAGTTTTTGTTTTGTGAAAATTTACCAAAACGGCGACAAGCAATTCAGTTTTTACGAAGATATCAAATGTTTTAGATAAAGATTTATTTTCTTAATTCACAGAAACAATTTTCGCGACCTTGTTTTATTTTTGTAGGGGTGGGGTACGAATGTCTGAGGGAAAAAAAAGTCTCGAGTATTCTAAATTTAGAAATCTTTTTAAGTTTTGAATCATCAAAACAATTTTCTACTTTTGGTTTTGCAGATTTGCTGATGTCATTTTTAAAAATAAATTTTGTGCTTTTGTTTTTGAAAAGTCACAAGAAAGATTGTCTGTTGCGTGTCAATTTTTATCTACAGATACACACGTAAGCATTCATACACGCACACACGAGCATACTAAAAAAAAAAACAACAAAAAAAAAAAAAACACACTCGGACATATACTAACATATTCACTCCCCGACAGTTTCATCATCATCATCATCATCATCATCATCATCAGGTTGTGCTGATAACACGGATTCCCTTGATTCTCTCACCATCCATCCCTATCTGCTCTTGGAAGGTCCT
The DNA here is from genome assembly GCA_963585895.1 of Sepioteuthis lessoniana. Classification (NCBI taxonomy): domain Eukaryota; kingdom Metazoa; phylum Mollusca; class Cephalopoda; order Myopsida; family Loliginidae; genus Sepioteuthis; species Sepioteuthis lessoniana. Next base: position 3,540,017 of record OY757930.1, read on the forward strand.
CTACGTGCCATTCATTGTCCGCTTAGAGCTGATGAATGTAAATTTATTCTGGTCTGCCAATCCTGGTGTGTCAATGTGTTGGAGTCCATAAGGGAAGGTCGCTTATGAATTCGTCCTTGCTTTTTTACAGCAGTACCCAGCAGGTCTTGTTCGTCTTATTTGGAGGGTTTGTGAAATGAGATGTAAGTGGTTGTATAGCAGATGTCCTGCTTCTAAGATTTGTTCAGAACAACATGCAGTATCTTTGAGAAGTTCTTATCAAACTTTTTCTCCAAGTGTTTCTTTAAAGTCCACGTGTTAGAAAACAAGCCGTAGTACTGACACGGCTATTGCTTGGAGGAATTCCCGTTTTATTTTATCAGATTTCCATATGATTGAGAGCCTCTCCATGCCTTTCCAATGCCTATATTGACATTACTTTCTGTAGATGAGATATTGTTACCAAGATATGTGAACTGGTCTAATTTTGAGGCTTGCCTTTTAATGTGGAGATTGCTTCATTTGGTTTAAAGCATATGAACTCCGTTTTATCTGAGCTCACGAAGAAGTCAATGCTTCTTGTTGCCTGCTCCAGGCTATGCAGCAGGGATTCGGCTTGGGTTGATGCAAGCATTTTCACAATTCTTTCAACCATAATCATATTCTAATCTTGATTTTTGGGCCTATGTGTCTTGGTTTTTGGGCTTAGGTATCTTGGTTTTTGGGCCTAGGTATCTAGATTTTGGGGCCTAAGTATCTTAGTTTTTGAACGAGTTTGAAACGAATGCAAACGTATGCAATCTATTCATTCAGATGCTTTAAAATACACGATTCGTGGCACAATATTGTTTGTTTGTCAACAAGCCTATCTTTGAAGTTCGAGATTTTGTTAACGCAACAGATGAATTACGTCGTAAATAAACTCCTTAAAGAATAAGAATCAGATGCCGTTTTGATTCTGGCTTTAAGGTCACGGGAACCATTTCAGAATTCCGATAGATATGCCTGTTATTAACCTCACACATACATTTCACTCTATGTCTACGCTATCCTAACTTATACATACATACATGTAGATTGGTGATATAATGAAACAGTCCGTCTGCAGATGACAGTCTTTATATATATATATATATATATATATATGCTCTATCTCTGATATTAAGTACAGTTTTTTCCGAATATAGCAAACATTATCGACACACACACACACACACACACACACACACACACACACAGATACCAACGACAACTAATATAATCTGCAGTTATTTCACAATACCAAACAATCAATAAAAAGATAGGATTTTTTAATATTTTTAAAAAATAATTTTATTAAGATAAAAAAAAAATTAGTTTAAATAACTAAATGGTTATAAACACATTTTCGAACATTTTTCGTTCCTGTATTTTTAAAGGTACAGTTGACATTCCAAGATACGTTGCCATGACAAGCTCGTAGAGTATAGTTTATTTTTTTTAGTAATCTTTCTATAAATTTGAATTTTTTGGAAATGACTTTATAATAAGGCTTGTAAATGAGAAAAACGTTACGTTAAATAAAGAAATACTTCCATAAATTTTGGTTTTCACGTCGGACATTCTACTTAATAGTATGGATGCTTGTCTCCGAACACAGGTCTCATGCTGTCTTATTACGACAATCATCAGGCTTATATTTAAATGTATATATATATATATATATATATATATATAAAATTAGGAATATTCGAGTATAATGATAAATGACTCTATTATAAAAGAATGATTAATTTTAGTTTTAAGAAATAAACAACAAATCAGAAGATTGACACAAAACAGTAAATTTACTCAATACGGCCCCCATTTTTTTTTCAATTATTGTATCAACACGTCTTCGAATCGATTTGCATGCCTTCAAAATAAATTCTTAAAACATTTTATTCCATTCCTCCTTAAAAGCAGTCTTAAGCGAACAAATAATTTGATGGGAAGTTACATTTGTTTTTTTTTGGGGGGTTTTTTTTTTAAACGATCCATGAAGCGTTATCAAAGGGGCTAAGGTCTGGGCTTAAATCTTGTTTAATTGCTGTCCTCACAATTTTCTAGTGGACTAACAATTCATTAGCTAGCTTTCTTACTGACGTTGTGGGTCTCTTCTTAATCATTGTAGCGAGAGAGAAGTTAAAAAGCCTCTTTTTCGTTTTCTGTTCAATCTTTCATCCTCCCTTTTCTTTAAAAAGCTTTTTTCCTGTATGAAAAAAAAGTTTTCTTTGCTTTGTATACGGTACACAAAAATAGTTAGGCTTGGTTTCAGAGTTAAGCGAATCATAGATTCTTTGTCGTTTCTTTTCTTGCTCACTCATATTGGGCTGAATTTTAATTTAAAAATAAGTGTTTGAATAATTGCGCTAATGATGAAAATTTAGATTTATCGCGTGTTCTTTTCAAAATTGGACACACACAAACGTTTTAAAAATTATTCCATATTTTGCTTTCGCACCCTGTGCATATATATATATATATATATATAAGTAGAAGGCAAGAAGTGGTACTATTTAAGCCAGAGCTGAAAGAATAAGGGAGTTCATAGCTTTCCCCACCATATATATATATATATATATATATATACACACTTATGAGTGAATGCATATATATGTACGTGGTACATTCAATAAGTTTCCAGACTTTTTTGTACTGGTATTTAAAATTCACTATGTTATTGCTATACATCTTATGAGATGACTGGCCAATTTTTATGATTTCAGGTTCAAATGAACAGCGACAGCAGCAATTGGAATACACCCTACTAAAGCCTGATTGTCACAGCTGGGGAATTTCAAAAATACAATCTGAACGTGAGGACACTTTAGAAGAACAATATGCAATAAAATTCTGTTTTAAACTTGCAAAGAATGCCACAGAAACGTATGGAATATTTCAGACTGCTTTTGGAGCATCTTGCATGAATCAAGCATCAGTTTCTGAGTGGCATAAGAGATTCAATGAAGGCAGGGAGTCTGTGAGGGATGATGAGAAGTGTGGGAGGAGTAAGGAAGTCAATACACCACAGTTGATTGGCCAAAGGCTAAGGGTTAGGGTTAGTATGTTGAGGTTTTAAGGAAGTTCAGGAAGAGATTCCGTCGGAAGAGGCCAGCACTCTTCAAATCTGGTCAGTGGCATTTCCACGAGGACAATGCACCAGCCCACAACTCTATCCTTGTCACAGACTATTTGACCAAGATGGGCATCAAGGCAGTTCCTCAGCCTCCCTATAGTCGAGACCTTGCTCCCTGTGACTTTTGGTTATTCCCTAAGCTCAGAGGCTGTCATTATGAGACAATTGAGGAGATGAAAGAGGCTGTGATGAAGGTCATTGACACGCTCACACAAGAAGACTTCGAGGGGGCCTTCCAGAAGTTGTTGGAACAGTAGAATAAGTGCATTGCATCCGGAGGAGATTACCTCGAAGGTGTCTAGAGTTTCATGTGTGTACTATCAATAAAAGTGCCCATACGAAAAAAGTCTGGAAACGTATTTAATGATCCCCGTATGTATGTATCAATAATATTAATAATAATAATCCAAACCATAGCTCAGTGGAAATCTGGTAGAATATTTAGAAAAATTCTGGAGACCTGCAGAGACATGCCGTCACTTAGACTTCAGTGAAATAATAACAGTTGGAGCTAGTGTAAAAAAAACAACTCACAAGTATAAAAAAAAAAAAATGACTGCCAACAATAATTCTATCGATTAGCTGTTTTTATCGTAAGATTAATCAATATCTGTCGACAGTGTTATTTTTAGATGTAAGTAAACTTATATACATATATATGCGTTCGGTGGAGCTATCTTCTATTGTCAAAACAGCGTGAAACTATTTGACACATTCTTAGTTGTTTGCATGTAATACGATGATACACACACACATATATATATAGGATCGTATGCCACAAATAAGATTGATTAAATACAGTTTGATTTGATTTGATTTGGTTTCTTTGTTGAAAGGAATATCAACCTCCGTGGGTTATTTAACGCCAAACCCATCTTTATAGAAGACAAGAAGTGGTTTAGTTTGGTTTAGCTTCTTTGTTTAATGGCATATCAATCTTCGTGGGTTATTTAATACCAAAGCCTGAAGAACAGAAGTGATGCTATTTAACCCATAACAGGGAGGATAAAGAGGTTCACACCTTTTCCAAGGGTAATTACTCGAAAGTGAACATAATAGCGCGACTGGAGTTCGAACTCGCTTACTACGATTCCGCAGTCTAGCGCTTTAACCATTACACCACGAGTAGACTCCCATCTCAAAAAGTGGTAACATCAAACCCATAGTGGGAAGGATGCGGACATTCACACCTTTACGCAGGCTATTAGTTCGAAAGTGTACGTTAAGGTGCAACTTGAATTCCGAACTCGTTTACTACGATTCCGCAGTCCAGCGTTTTAACCATTACACCACGGGGATTAAATACGACAGCACTTTCAATTGCTCAAATAATTGCATCGAGAGTGACAGAGGAAAAAAAAAAAATTCGAATACTCATCATTGTTTTTTTAGATTTAGGTTTATCTAATCTCAGTATTGGCAAAGATTTCAGCTTCTTTGGGCCCACAGACACAACGGCTACTTTCACGCTTTTCTACTTTGCTTTACACATTTCCTGCATAAAAAAGAGGAAATATTTAAGTTGGAAGTGGAAAACTCGATGATTGTGTTTAAAATTTTGCAAATCTGATTTAAAAATTGGATTGTTAGAAATTAAATTTTGTTTCTTTTGTTTAATGGTATATCAACTTTTGTAGGTTATTTAAAGTCATACTCCTAGAAGAACAGTAGTGGTACTATTTAACCCATAGCTGGGAGGATAAGGGGGTTCATACTTTTCCCGAGGGTATTTGCTCGAAAGTGAACTTAATAGTTCGACTGGAGTACGAACTCGCGTACTACGATTCCGATGTCCAGCACTTTAACCATTACACCACGAGGACACCCTCACAGCGATTAAAGTAATCGTACCTGACAAACAGAATAGAATGTATATAATCGAATTGCTTCCTTCAGATAAGGCTACTGGAAACTGAATCGTTTTTTTTAAAACAATTTCCTAATAACTGTTTCCTTCTCTCTCATCTTTATTAATAATCTTCGGTTTATCTACGAAGTCCTAGGTATGTACTTAAGTTTTAAAACTAAAGAGACTAAGAGGCACTTAACAGGCAGACATGTCTGAGCAGCCAAATACAATAGGAAACCCAATATTTCACTAAACGGGTTGAGTTTTTGTCGTAATTTTTAGTTATTTAAAAAAAGTCTTTTCGTTTTTGTTTTGAATGTGAAAATTAAAGAAGTGTGGGAGAAAAGGAAGCCAATAAGAATCGTTCTTTTTCTTCCCCGCCTTTAACCCCGTCAAAAGGTTGGAGCGGGGTGAGTGTTGGAAATATTTTTGGGTAAGGATTTCGAGAAAATCTGGTGGAAGAAGAGACAGGCATTTTCTGATCATTCGTGTGATATGTTGCTTTCAATAAAAACATTCAGTGAGAGGTTCACTGACACGTGCGTCAGTTTTCTTTTGGTTTGGGGGGGGCGGTAGGTCTCTTTTTATCAGCTCTGTCGCTCCCATAGTGACTCACGCGCGCAAACACACACACATGCGCGCTCATACGCACACGCACTCGCATGCGCGCGCGCATACACGCACAGGCACTCACTCGAGGTGGGCAAATAGTTTCCACTTCCGACACTTCAAAAACCAATGCAAATCGATGCACACAAGATTTATCTAAGTGTGGAACAAGGTCAGTAGTATGAGGCAAAACCATTTAGAATCAAATTCATTTCACACTAACTTATGACTGAAGCTTCTATTATCACAGGTCGGTGGGGCTTAGAATACACTGATTGAATCCTTTGCAGAGGGGTAAGACCCCACCACCTACATACTTAGAGGTATCCTGAGTATGACAAAATATTGCACCCGGTCATCAGGCTAGAGTTATAGGGGCTCTAGGGAGAGAGGTATACACCTTTATTGTCATTGGTCCATTCGAAACCAGAGTGGTCGTAAATATAAAAATCGCAGCTGTAGATATTTTTGAAAATTAATAGTATTGGATCGGAATTCTTTAAAGATTATAACTTTATACTCACAAGTGTTTATTAGATCATTATTATGATTATTATTATACACCCTGCCTGTTTTTACTCCAACGTTAACTGGTGGGTATTTCACTGGAGTCTGAACGGCAGAAAGTCTCTCCAGGTCTTCATGACACTTTTCAGCATTTTGACCAATCTCAATCATGATGTTGTTTGGATGGTCTGTATTCGTCCTTTCATATATATATATATATATATATATATATATATATATATATGACAGTATTTAATCTGGTAAATTCGGAGCTGGAAACATTTCCAAGCAGGGCAATTAAAATATTCAAAAATAGACTATTAGATTTAAGTAATTCCAGTCAAGAGCTCAAAGCAAATAAAATACAAATTGTTTAAAAAAAAAAACACAAAAAAACAAAAAAACAAATAAAAACAAAAACAATCGGTCACATTAAGATAAATTTATTTCCATCCTGTTAAAAGCATTGATATAAATCAATGCTCAAAAAATTAACCGGACTTCTTCAAATCAAACAAGAAAATGGATTAGAATAACTCTTTCACATTTACAACCAGACTTAAAGAAAAGAAAAAAAAACAACTTTTTCCTCCTATATAAAAGTAACCCTTCCAATTCAAGTAGGAATAAGTACCAACTTATTTTGGCATGTAAAGAAACATCCGGTTTCATCATACTTCAAATTTGACAGAAGAAAACCTTACAGCAACAAAAATACATGTCTAAACATTCAAACATTTATATAAAAAAATATTTAAAAAAATTATTATTCAGACATATCTCATTTTAGTACATCAAATTTTAATCGTAGGTTAACAGGATCAATGTACAACATAAGGGAGGATGCAATTTCTGTCTGAAAGAAAAGATACAAATTATGTTGTACATTGATCCTGTTAACCTATTAAATCAGAAATGTGATTTTATTGCTAGATGTAGACAGAGAAATAAATCTAGACTGTTAAATAATGGAATAAATAAATAAAAAAAGTGAAATTTATTAAATTGATAAATGAATTAAAATTTGAATTGGTATTAGTAATTTTTTATCTATTATTGTAATTTGGGAAGGATTTACTGAGAATAACATTAATCTTAGATTGTTTTATTTCAATTTGATTAAAATTTGATGTACTAAAACAAGATATGTCGGAATAATAATTTTCATTAAAAAAGTTTTTTTGCATAAATGTTTGAAAGTTTAGACATGTATTTTTGTTGCTGTAAGGTTTTCCTTTGTTAGATTTGAAGTATGATGAAACCGGATGTTTTTTTACTGGCCAAAATAAGTTGATACTTATTCCTACTTGAATTGGAAGGGTTACTTTTATATAGGAGAAATAATTTTATTTTTCTTTAAATCTGGTTGTAAATGTGAAAGAATTATTCTAATACATTTTCTTGTTTGATCTGAAGAAGTCCTGTTAATTTTTTAGAGCATTGATTTATATCAATGTTTTTAACAGGATAGAAATAAATTTATAATCTTAATGTGACCGATAGTTATTTTTAAAAATATATGAATACATACAAATCTCTTCCTATATATATATATATAGGAAGAGATTTGTATTTATTTTAGGATTTATTTATTTATTTTGTTCTTACATACGTGTGTTTCCAGCTTAAAGCTTTCGCCAGAGAACATGTTAATGGGGTATTCAATGAGACTTGAACTCATTCGTGCTTGCAGTTTGAATGGTTTTCAGTTGGTTATGTGTTTTTATGAAGGTCACTCCTCTCTTTTTCTTTGAGTGCGTTTACCTTACTTTGCTTTTCTTTTGATATTTTACACGTTATGTGTGTGGGAGTGTGTTGGGGCGGTTTGGGATTTCTTAGTTATTTTTTTCTCTGTGTATGTGCGCTGTGTGTGTTTGTGTTTGTGTTAGTGGGGTTTGAAATATACTGGTAATTATTTTTTACTGATAACTTTTTTGTATATATATATATATATATATGTGTGTGTGTGTGTGTGTGTTTCCATTCGTGTGTGTGTATGATTGATATTTTATTCAACTTTGGTTTAAATTTAACTATGAATTTCTTTTCCTTTATTTGAAGTAGTGTGTAGTCATTAGTTTGATATATGGGCATTATTTTAAATTAACTTTGACTACATTCGTATAGATGCTTCGATGCATTTAATTTTTCTTTTTTCTGTTATTTTAATACTACTCCTGTGAAGTGATGCCCTTGTATTAAGGGCCTGTGTTGATCCTATGTATATTTCTTTGCACTTGCTACATTCAATTATATAGAATACGTTTTTTGAGTTGCAGTTCAAGTCTTTATTCATTTTGAATTTTGTTTACGGGTTTTTAAAGGTATAGGATTTCCCTTCTATAATTATATCACATATTTTACATCGTTTATTATTGCATTTGATAACCCTTTGTGTGTGTGTTTTCTTCGAAACACACACACACACACACACACACACGCACGCAAACGCTATGGAAAAAAATCTCAAGACCTATTCACACATATGCCGAGTGAAATCTGAAACCACTCCAACACACACACACACACACACACACACACACACACACACACACACACACACAGGCGCCTCTGGTGGTGTAATGGTTAGCAAGCTGGACTAGCAAACCTACACGAGTGAGTTCGAGTCTCATTGGGTGCCCCTTTCATATGGCCTTGTGCCACATCTAAGCAAAAAGCTTAGTAAATTACCCAACACACACACTGTTAAATATCAAAAGCAAATGAGGGGTAAAGCTGACTAAGGTAAACATACGCTTTTTCTTAGATAGGAATGACCCATAACCAACTGAAAACCATTCAAACTGCAAAGACGAGAGAGTTCAAGTCTCACTGAATACCCCATTAACAAAGCCTTGTGCCATACATGTTCTCTGACAAAAGCATCAAGTTGGAAACATACACGTATGTAAGAACAAAATAAATAAATAAATCCTAAAATAAATGCAAATCTCTTTGTGGACCTACTCATTCTAAAATATTTCTTTCTTTCTTTCTTTCTTTGGACCTACAACAATATATATATATATATATATATATATATATATATATATATATATATATATATATATAGATAGATAGATAGATAGATAAAGATTAAGTCGTGCCTTTTTACACGTGGTAAGTGTTAGATTGTTTCATAAAATCAATATTTCAGTTGTAGGCGTCTATTTCTTTTTACCTGAATTTAAACCTTGGTCACTAGGATCATTTTAATTATCTTAATCCTGAAAGAGGCCAGTAATTGGTTTGCTGTTTCTTCTTAACTCTTGTCTCTACTGATTGTTATAGTTAAAGGGTTTTAACTATTTATGGTACGCTGACTGTTGTCAATTTTTTTTCCAACTGCTTTTACTTTTATTTTTTAAACCCTTTTTCCTTCTCTGGTCGTTTTCTTCTTTTTCTTTTTGGCGCCCTTTTATCTTACAGAAATGACCCATTCCTTTTTCGTATCATTACCCGTCATCCTATTATTCCTTTTCTTCTACCCCCATAAGCAGTTTTCCTCCTATCATTCTAATTACTTACGAGTCAAAATCAATAAGCCTTAAGCAGCATAACCATTTTTTTCTTAGATCTTCCATTTCACCTTTCTTTTTCTTCTTTATCCAGATCTCTTTTCTTTTTAAAGAGACTTAGCCAGTTTTTCGGGGTCGTTTGTGTGAAAAATTTGGTTACAAAAGTTTTCGGTGAAATCTTCAAGACCAAACCCAAAATTCCTGTCTTTGAGTTACCATGTTTCAATTGCTTCCGATTCAGTCTGTGATGAATCTAAGAAATCGGTCATATTAGTATTTTGGATTAAGTGTCTTTAATTTCGGTCGAGGAGTGTCTTGAAAAATGACCAACAGAATTCAATCACTGAATGAAGAGAGAGAAAATAAGCGGAAACCAAAAACAAAATATATGAAGAGCTGATTTCGAAAGGAGGGTTATTCAGTTTTAGGGTGGGTGGGTTCTGTACATTTGTCTGAATGCATACCCTCGCCAGACAAAAATACTTGCTGATTAGGCAATGTAAAATTATGAGCAAATAGATTTGTAGAGAGCTGAGAAATAAGGGACACCCCCTCCCCAAAAGAAACAAAACGAAAACAAAAACATAGTAAAACACCCCATCAAAAAACTATCTATCTATCTATCTATCTATCTATTACAAACGCTCCATCTACATGAACTAAAGTGTCTATCATTTCACTTCGTTACCATATTTGTCACGTGGGTACTTCGTTGTGATGTGATGGTTAACAAGGTGCTCGTAGATATTTGCTTTTGAGCTGCAAATCCTATCTTCAATAAGTGGGTATTGTATGTGGCCATTGTATGTGGCCATTGTATGCGGCCTTGTGCAAATATTGAAGTAAATAGTAAATAACTATTCTGTCTCTGTCTCTCCCCATTGTCTGTCTGTCTGTCTCTGTCTCTCTCAATATGTATACACTCAACAGCATGTATTAACCTCCTGCCGGTTGGAGTGTGCACATGAAAAATAGAAATTCGCGGAGGAGGGCCGAAAAGGAAACCACCAGATTTGAACGACAGCAACAAAGGCAGAAAACAAATAAAAAAACAAAAACAAAAAACAAAAAACCCCCAAAAAACAAAAAAAGACAAAAACCCAAACTAAAAACATACAAAAAAAACCCCAATACAAACAAACAAATAAAAAAAGCAGCAAACGAACAACCCTTCCCCCCCAAAAAAAAATAACAGATTATTTGTGAACCTTTGCATTGATAAATCCGCAAGATATATTTATTTTGAAAAACTATCATACAACAACAATAACAACAGCAACAACGCAGACAGCTAGGATATGATATTTATGCACTTTTTTCATAATGTATATATATATATCTATATATATATGTATATATATATATTTCTTAAAGAAATATTTGCTATTTTTTGTTTTCTTTTTTCCTTTAATTTTTGAATGCATTCCGAATGTGTGGAATGTTGGAAGGATTTTTTAAATTATTTTGATGGAGTCGTGGACATTGCCCTTTTGTATTGTTGTAGCGCAAGGGAATATGCAAAACAGAACAGAGCATTGCTTATACATACATACATACACACACACACACATATATATATATATATATATATATATATATATATATATATATATATTTTGCATAAAGACAAAAGAAAAAATTCACTTTCTTGGTATCAATTTATTTCAGGTTCCTATAAATTCTTTTAAGTCCAATTAATAAGCTTTGTAAAAGAATGTTTTCATAAAGTTTATAAATTGGACTTAAAAGAATTCATAGGAACCGGAAATAAATTTAGGATGTTACCAAGAAGTAAATTTTTTTCTTTTGTCTTTAGGTAAAAGATTTTAGGTCTACACGTTGAGTGTTGATGAATCGTTAATGCCAAATTGATTATACATCGATAGCTGTTAGTAATAACCACTCATATTGGATACTTCTACACCTTGGGTTTATTTAAAGAATATATATATATATATACTCTTGCACACTCACACAATCATCTTCACGCACTGAATTGCCACTCCCATACATATGTCTCTGTGAGCATACACAAGCGTATATATATATATATACCCTTGCACACACACATACACACACACACACATATATGTAAGTATGTATCAATTGTTATGCATACAAACGTGTGTGCGTGTGTGTCTGTGAGTACATTTATATGCAGATATGTAAATAACCCCCACGTCTACATAGATAATATATATATATATATATATATATATATATATATATATATATATATATATATATATATATATATATATATATATATATATATATTCTGGGCACCTGTGGAGTGATATAGAGATAGCGGATATCACTGATACTATCTCACACTCACTCATACATCCCCAAACACCCATCTCTTCACACAGACATACACCCGCGCGTGCACACACACATACACACACACACATATATATACTTATATATATGAACGGAACTTAAATGTTCTAGGGAAACTTTTGCTTATAAATGAATCGTGGGAATTTTTTGCCAAAGTTCTATCCAATGTCATGGACCTTGCATAACATTAAAAAAAAACTGTTTTTCGAGATAAATGGATTGAACTTCTACATTTCCGACGCGCCAGAAATTCCAGAAGCCACTTGTGAGATTTCTCACCTCGTCCATCAACTGTTCAAGAAATTCGAAGAAATTCATAAAATATGATTTTTAAGAGGAACGGATTTCCACACTTCAACGTTTTGTCCATGTTATTTCCGAAATATAAATATATCTCTTTCGATAAGCCAGATGTAATAGGAATAAAGAACACAGAACTTTTTTTTTGCAAAGAAGAATTACGAGTTTGAATGTTAGACATACATAGACGCACAGATGTTCTCGCACACACACACACATACACACGCGGGCGTGCACGTGAGCTCCAATTCACTAGGAGTAGTTTAATCCAGTACAAGGTAATAATCAGAGCCATAAGGCACCCAGTGAGGAGTAAACTCACTTGGCTAACGAGCAAGATAACCTTTTTAAACGTTGTGCCACGAAAGACTTGGGCAAAGTTTATAATTTGTCTATTATGAGATCAGAGAAATAAGGCAGTATGAATCTACTCAACCCCTTAGCCTCGGACAGGATGTGACACAAAGTCAATTTTTGAGTGGAGTACAGCTGGTTCGAAATCAATGTTTTCCTTCTAGACTGGTTACCTAACTAAGGCTCATGATCAGAGTCTGCCCTAATATTTACTCGTGGTTGGGTCTGGAAGAAGATATAGATTCATGCCTTTCTCAAAGGCATTTGCACAAAGTGATCAAATTCCCCATGGCGATAACCATTACGCTAAGAGTGACACGGGAAGAATCCAATCACCTGCAGTAGTGAAATCGTCTACGAAATTTACTTACTTAAATCAAAATTCATCTTTTACTGAGATTAGCTTTGTGCTAAACTAAGCTGGATGTATGTGTCACTCAGTGAGAATCAGGTTCATTAACAATGACCGCATAGTCTAGCTGGCTAATCATTGCACCATATAAGGTGCCCCACCCTCGTCAACATTCAGTTATGTTTGTGAAATATGTTTGCATGGCTGAGAGAGAGAGAGAGAGAGAGAGAGAGAGAGAGAGAGAGAGAGAGAGAGAAAATATACGAAGATAACTTATTATGATGGAGATTATATGTCTGTCTGTAACCGAAACTATATCATTACCGACATAACAATTTCCTTAGTTATTTACGTCATATATTCATGTTTTTATTTTAATCTCGATTATTAATCATCATCATGTCGTGCCGCTACCACGGATATCCCTGACCCTCTCTCGCCACATGTCCCTATGGTTCATCGCCTCTGGCAGGTCTTCAGGGCTACATCCCGTATTCCCACAGAGCTGCTGTATGTATGTTCGAGCTGGTCGTCCAGCTTTTGCTCGACTATATGTGGGGGTCTATAGGAGTACATCACTTATGAGCTCATCCCTGCTTCTCCAGCAGTGTCCTGCATGTCTGGTTCGTCTAGCTTGGATAGTTTTCGTGATGGGAGGCAGGTGGCCGTATAGTTGGTGCCTTGTGGGGTGTTGCCGCCATGACTTGTTCAATATTGCTCGCAACATTCTTGTGTAATTGCAGTTAAGCTTCTTCTCCAGCCGTTTTGTTAACGTCCAAGTAGTGCATCCATACAGCAGTATCGACACGATAGCTACCTGGAAGAAACTGGGTTTCATTTTATCGGTCAGGTCTGATTTCCATATGATCGATAGCCTATCGATAGCTGTCCATGTCTTCGTTAGCCGTGTATCGATGTCTTTTTCGGTTGATGAGACACTGCTTCCTAGGTAGGTGAATTTGTTTACCAGTTTCAGAGAGGTTCCGTCTAGTGTGGAAATGTCGCCTGTTTGATTATAGCACATGTATTCAGTTTTGTGTGCATTGACATGGAGGCCAATGCCTGCAGCGGCTCGTTCCAAACTATGCAGCAGTGTTTCGACTTGGTTGGGTGTATTTGACAGAATCGCTATGTCATCGGCGTAGTCGGCGTCGGTAATTGTTTTTGCGGGGTACCTTCTGCTTCTTTTCTTTGTCAGCTCGAAGCCGTTTTCTCTGATTTTATCAATCGATGTTCTAAGCATGTAGTCTATACAGATGATAAAAAGGTATGGGGCTAGCGTGTCCCCTTGCAGTACTCCTGCTACAATGTCGAAGTATTCTGTGTCTCCATCAGGTGAACGTACTTTCACTTTGGTGTTTCTATAGAGAATCGTTATTGCTGCTACGGTTTCTTTTGGTAGGCCGTATGCTAGTAGGATTTGTTCCATCTTCCCTCTGTGAATGGAATCGAAGGCTTTGGTAAAGTTGACAAATTGTAATGTTGCCTATAGGTTTTTTGCCCGTACGCCTACAAGGATTCTACGGATGATCAATATTTGTGCGGTCGTGGATCTATTTCTTCGGAAGCCATTTTAGTTTTTCCTAAGGATGTTGTCGATTTTGGGTTCTATGCGGTTTCGTAGTAGGGCATTGTAAATTTTGGCTGCTATGGATGTAAGTGTTATACCTCGGTAGTTCTTGGCTAATCTGAGGTCACCCTTTTTAGGGAAGGGGAAGATGCATCCCTTCATGCATCTGTCTATCGGATTTTGATTATAGATTGCGTTGCAGTGTCGGAGCAGTATGTCGTCGAATTATCTGGTCTTCCATACTTCTAGGGGAATCTCGTCAATCCAAGCAGCTATTTTTTCTTTTTCTAAGAACCGAGTCGAGTTCTTCTTGAGTGAACAGTCCTAGTTTAATGTCCAATTGCTTACTAATGATTCTGGTGATTGGTTCATGTATAACTTTCGGTGGGTTTCCTGGTAGATTTTCAAAATGCTGTTTCCACAGTTTAATTCTTTCTTGTTGGTTTGCAGCTTTCAAATACTGTTGACCTTCTCTCCATATTAATAACATGCAATTCTATTTACATACAAACAAATAAAAGGTTACTGTGTGAACAAGAAGGTTAATTTGCGTTTTGATCTTGAAATTTTGATTTTTCTTGGTATTATTGATTTCTAATTGTTTGGTGTTATTTCGATAAAAATAAAATGAAAAAAAAGAATCACTACATCTGTACAGAAATCTATGAATAAAAAGAAATGACAAATTTTATTCTTTACTGTCTAACCTAGTTAAATAGTTTAATTTGGAGAATTTAGCAATGAAAGCCGAGTGGGATGAGTATAACTAGGGTCTAAACTGTTCTGTTTTGATTATACCTCATCTGTTTCAAATCTTTTTATTTGTATTCTTATTTAGTTTCATTAGTCCTTGTAATCTAATAGAATAGCTTATTACATTAAAAATTAAGTATTTACACCTCGTTGGTGCATATTTTTGTTAGTACAAAATGGAGACATGGAGGAACGTATAGATTATTCTTGAGTACATTTATTATTATTATTACTATTATTATTATTATTATTATTATTATTCCATCACTAATTCGGAAGATTATCCGTATATTAGATGAGATGTTTTGGCTAAAATGGTCAAACAGGACAATAAAAATTTGAAAAGTGGACATAGAGATATAAATCATAATCAGTGGTTATTTGAGTAGACCCCCCCCATCCCCCCCCCAAAAGGATTGATTGGTATATTCACTGAATTTTGATTAGGAATAAGAAAAATGTGTTGCTGTCAACAAAAAAGAAAAACAGAACAAAACAAAAACGAACCCCCTCCCCCCAAAAAACCCCAAAGTCGATGAGATCAATGTTCGTTATTATTTTGTACTTTCTTTCAGTTATCCTCCCCGATATTTAGTTTCGTAAAATTACATCTGTGCAGTATGTGGAATTGCCAAAAATGAATAAGACAAAATAATTCTTAAAACCAAAGATCATCGTGTTTCTGAATTAAGTGACGACACTTTAAAAACACACACGCAGAGAGAGAGAGAGAGAGAGAGGGGGGGGGACTGAGCTACACATACACACACACAGCCATACACTCACGACAGACGCAGACAATCACTCGCACACATATATACATCTTTCGCCTTTCTGTTTCTCTATTGGGATGAAAAGAAACTGACAGTCATCAAACATCGTTGACTCTGTATCTATATATATATATATATATATATATATGATGTGGACCCTATTTGGGACCACGAAAAGATAACTCAGAACACGGTATAAGTTTAAGGATATATTGAAGTAACAAGATACAGAAAAAAGTGATGGCGTAAGATTGGCTTACTAGCCAGTCTCTATGACCGGTTGACCATTCATCCAAATTGACGAGAGTACTTGGCTCTCAATTAATATAGGAATTGGAAGAGTCTATCAATGGGTTGGTAACAGTCTCATAACACACACACACATATATATATATATATAAGTGTGTGCGTATATATATATATATATATATATATATATATATATATATATATATATATATATATATATATATATATATATATATATATATATATATATATACACACATTGAAAAGGTAGATTTGTAGTAAATCTGACAGTATGATAGAAATTTCCAACTTTCCACATCATATATATATATAATAGTTGACTGGTATTAAATGGTAACATAGAATCATTTTATATCTTATCCTTCTTTCTTTCATGCCTCTGATTTTAAGATAGGCTTGAACCTGAAACTTCATGAGAAATTTTAATGGCAGGAATTTCACTAATGCATCTTTTTTACTAAATCATTTTGTGTTCAAGAATATAACAAAGACTCCCCACCCCAGAAAAAAAAAACTATCCGGAACATTTAAAAAAAATAACATGATATATATATATATATATATATATATATATATATATATATATATATATATATATATATTTATAACAACATGAATTGGTTAACAGTAATGGATTACCAAAAATATTTTATAGATTTTGTTAATATTTCAATATTTATGGACACATTCATCTCTTTGATTGATTGCTTAGCCAAGGCTGAAGAACCGATTCTGCCCTTCTATTTGCCCATAGCTGTGGATTCATGCCTTTTCCAAGGAGAATTGTACGGAGTGAAATGCAGTCAGCCTCATTCAAGATTCGAACTCAGGTGGCCGATTTCATTTTCTAAGATAATAACCGTTACACTAAGCGCACCTCATATCCAAAAGCTTCGACACAGGTAAGATGTGACACAAGGTCAATTTTTAAGTGGCTTAAATTCAGAGTTTTCTCCTTGTTGTATCATGGCTCATACCTCGTGACTTCCAGTATCTCGGAGGAATAAAAGACGTCGTGTTTCTTAAGCAGTGAGAACTGAACGATCTTTGCCAGTAGTAAGACCAACTTCGGACGTAACACCAATAGTGCGAGACTTATAATATTTGTTGGACTGCACCACTTCAGTTAATAAATTGTAAACTCTATTTCACTGTGAATCTCTTCCTTACTACGATACAACAATTGGCGACGAAGTATTCGAAGATCTCGTATTCACAGCCCCCCCCCAGCAACAGTTGTCGCCGAAAGATTCGAATTTACAGCGAACCACACACAAAGTGACGTTCAAGGATATGGACTGGAGGTCTTTAAAAACTGTATCTTGGAATTCCAAAAACAACAAGAAAAACAACGACAAGAAGAATTAAAACAACAGGAAAAACAACGACAATAGGATTTAGACTCCGTGAGAGTATTGAACCACATGAAAAAAACTTCGGGAAACTACTCGAATGTCTTACCAAAGAAAATGACCCGGGAAATTTAAATATATTCGCGCAAGAGTTGGTAATAAATTCAGTTGGCGAATTTATTTACAAACCAGAAGTGACATTCGAGGCATATTTCAGAAGGTACGAATCAATTTTTGAAAAAGATTGTGAAAAATGGCCCAACAAGAAAGAAATAAAACTTTTACAAGGCAAATTCGAGGCGCCAGAACATGAAAAATACGTAAATTTTATTTTGCCGACGCAGCTCGGTGACGTGACGTTCCGAGAAACTATCCAAATACTAAGGAAAATATTTGTGAAGACTACACAGCTTTCGTCATTACAGTTAACAGGTACTGGGAAATAAATGAAATTGTTCTTGTTACGTCCGAAGTTGGTCTTACTATTGATAGAGATCTTTCAGTACTCACTGTGCTTAATGAATAAATAAAATTACACCAGACGTGTTTAAATGTTTGATTTTCATTCAGGGATTAACCTCACTACAAGTCGTTAAATGGAATCAGACAGACGAATGTAAGAAAGCGTGCAAGAAATTAAAAACTGCGTTAATGTCAAACTTAGCTTTGACACATTACAACCCTAATAAGCAGATATATGTTGCCAGCGACGCAAGTAATTTTGACTTAGGGGAAGTTAGACATCACAAAAATGGCAAACTAAAACCGATTCAACATATATCGAGGACGCTACTTCAGGCGGAAATGAATTATTCGGTAGAGAATTTGTATTACAAACGAATCATCGTCCATTTTTAGCAATATTAGGTTTTAAAAAAGGACTACCAATACACACTGTGCACCGCTTACAAAGATGGGCTATAAAGCTGTTAAATTATTCATTTAAAATGGAATTCTTACCGTCAAAAGAGATCGCACATGCGGATGGATTATCCAGATTAATACCAAAAAATACAGAACTGCTAGAGTAGACCGTCATTGCTTCGTTAATGTCCGAAATGGACGTTAAATACGTTTTATTCAATACAGTTAAAGAACGTCCAGTTACACCGGAGGAGATTAAACTTAAGACATAATTTGATAAGTTCATTAATCAAACCAAAAAAGAATTAATGAACCAGAAAGTTAAACGTGCAACGGAATATTAATGTGGTGGTCATACCCGCAATTTTAACAAAGAAAATTTTGAAAGATTTCCATACCGGCCACCCGGAAATGAGTAGAATGAAGGCTCTCACTTGGAGTTATGTATACTGGCCGGGTATGGATAAAGACATTGAAAACATGGGGAAATTGTGCAAAAGCTGCACATCGGTAGCAAGAGCATCTCCCATAAAATTCAATCCAGGGCCTAAGACAGACAAACCATGGTCTCGTCTACACATTGACTATGCATTTCCGATAAAAGGAAGATACTTTTTTGTCATAGTAGACAGCTTTACGAAATGGCCAGAAGTTTTCAAATGCAAAAAGCCTACGAAAAAAACAAAAACACAAAGGTATTACAGAAACTGTTTGCAAGATTCGGATTGCCAGAAACCATGGTATCTGACAATGGCTCACTATTTACAAGAATTCCCATCTATTTATCGAATAACACTTTATCCAAATACTAACACAAACATTTCCCCAGCAGAACTGATGTATGCTAGAAAAATTTGATTAGTATTTGATAAATTGATTTTGTCAAACAAAGGAAATAAGATAAAAATTAATACCTCCAATAAGACTTATAGTCCAGGGGAAAAATTTATTTCCTAAATTATCATTTAGGTAAAGCGAACTGGTTAGAGGGAATTATTGAAAAAAGAATTGGTAATATGATGTACATAACAAAACATCCAAGATGAAAGGTTCGTAGACATACTAGCCAAGAAAAAGAAAAAAGATATACCCCAAACACAAAGGAACGAGTTGAAGAACCCTTGTCCGTCATTTATGAAAACGTACCTCGACGGGAACTATGGAAATAAATCTCAAAATGTCCGTTAGGACATAATAAAATTATTTTTTTGGTGGAGAGATGTTGCATAGTGGCTCGTACCACGTGACTTTCGGTATCTCGGAAGAATAAAAGACGTCGTGTTTCTTAAGCACATTGAGTACTGAAAGATTTCTGTCAGTAGTGAGACCAACTTCGGACGTAACACCAACAGCGCGAGACTTATAATATTTGTTGAACTGTTGCGCTTCAGTTAATAAATAGTTAACTCTATTCCACTGTGTATCTCTTCCTTAGTACGATACAACAATTGGCGACGAAGGATTCGAAGATGTTGTATTCACAACAAAAAACCAGCCACAGTTATCGCCGAAAGATTCGAAAATTCGAATTTACAGCGAACTACACACAAAGTGACGTTCAAGGGTATAGACTGGAGGACTTTAAAAATTGTTTGTTGGAACTCGATTTCCATATGTATCTCTTCCTTACTACGACACAACACTTCTTCTTAAGGAGAGAATACATATCAGTTTAGCATAAGTAAGCCGTTTAGTTCTATTTGACCCATAGATAGGACCCTATCAGGTGCTACCACTCCGGGCCAGAGTGGACATGGGAGCGATGGCAATAAAGGAGTACTCCTCATTCCCCAAAGCTTCAGCAATACTGGAACATCACCATCAAACTGCTTAATGTCATAACCTGGACATTCGTTGGGTGGGGGTCTTACACCTCTACAGAGAAGTAGTCGGTGTATTTTACAGCTCCAGCCGACTGGGCAAACGAAAGAAGGAAAAGTGATTTAATGATTTTTACAGCATCAGTGTATCTAAAGTTATTTTATGCTTTGAATTTCGTTCATATTCACATTTTTTTTCAGGTTTTATTTCATTTTTTGTTTTTGCCCACTAATATATGATATCAAGTATTCATATCAAATAAAAGAAATTTGTACGCAATCTTATGGTTTTCAGTATTCTTATCAAATGCTAATAATTATAAACAATTACATGGTTTCAAATGATTATTTCTGTCATTGTTTGCAGATGTTTATATCATTTAAAGTAACTAATAAAAATAACCCACAGTAAGCAATTCTAGCGTAAAATAACGATTTTTAATTCAAATAATTTACAATTTTACGGTATCATGTATTCTTATCTAAAGTCCCTGCCAGGGGTAGATTATACCCCTGGCAGGTATAACCATTCCAGATCAGTTTATACGATGGAGTCATAGCAATGAAGGAGTATTCAACATTTCTCTCAGTTCCAGTAATGGAGCCTCACCATTAGATGGAGTTTACTGTTATAATCAGGATACCCCTGTGGTGTTGTTTTTACCTTTCTGCAGAGATACAAACAGCGTATTCTTAGCCTCGCTCACAAGAAGAATGAGGAGCCATTAAACCATAAAATCGCTGGGACACTTTGATGACAGACATGTCGGTTGCTTAACAGTGATCAAGTTTACTTCTGTTGGTTAAGCGCAACTGTCACACAAACATGCAGAAGAGTAATATAATATTTTTAATAGCATTATTCTGTAAGACATTGGAATATGAACAAGTCAAAGAAAACGTCTAAAAGGCTTTAAGGCTTCTCAGAATTCTTTGGAATATTTTACCAATTCTGAGCGCGTCTGATTGGTGCCTGTAGAGTGGAACAACTTTTCAAAAGGGATAAACTTTAGCAGTAGGAGAAGCTTTGGAATTAAGCGGACAGGAATGCTTAAAGTTTCGTTTCTTTGAAGCCGAAACTAAGCTGGGATAAAAAAGTAGCCAATGACACAAGTGAGCACTTCGTCTTGTGCTGAAAACCATTTACATTTTAAAGGTTCAGTAGTTTTCTTTTTCGCTTACTCACCCGGCATTTTATTTACTGTTCAAAGAGAGAAAGACGAAAAGAGAAGACGGTAAGTGAATTGAGAAAGGCAGGAAAGAAATAAGAGAGGATCATCATCATCATCATCAAGTCATGTTGATAGAACAGATTCCTTTGATTCCATCTCGCCATCCGTCGCTATCGGCTATGACCCTTGTTTGGTTCTCTAGACTGCATCCACGATCCGCACAGAGTTGATTTTTACATGTTTTGCAGGTCAGTCAACACTGGTGTGTCCATGTGTCGGAGTCCGTAGGAGAAAGGTCACTTATGGGTTCGTCTCTGCTTCTCCAATAGTGTCCAGCATATCTTGTTCGTCTTACTTAAATGATCTGAGAGATGAGAGATAAGCAACCGGACAGCTGTTTTGTGAGGTGCTGCTTCAAGCAGCATTATTTTGTAGTTCCCATCTATCCCTTTCTCTAATCTCTTCGCTTTATGTGGTGCAACCGTACAGTAGTATGACTACAGCTTGGAAGAATTCCCATTTTATTTTATCGAAGAGATCAGATTTCTATATTATCGATATCTCGTAAACAGCAGTACATATCTTTCTTATGCATATGTTCACATTGATTTCAGTAGATGAGATATTGCTACCAAGGTATGGGAACTGGTCTACTAATTTCAGAGGCTTACTGTTTTATGTGGAGGGAGAAAAGAAGAAAAGGAAAGACGAGAATAGTAAGTTGAGAAGAGTGAATAATAGGGAGGATGAAGTTAAAAGAGTTGGAAAGGAGAAAAGTGCAGAGAGAGAGAGAGAGAGAGAGAGAGAGAGAGAGAGAGAGAGAGAACACGGCTAACGAGCTGAACTATGACATTATAGAAAGTGAGTTCGAACTCATGGCGTCGCTTTTTGGAAATAAGTAATCGTCTCATTTTAATGGCGGACGAAAATGAAAGAAGAAACGAAATCCTTCACTTTGTAAAGTACCCTCTTTCGGCACCTCCTCATACCGTAAATAGGTCCTCCTCTAAAGTCATAAAAAAAGGTTTTACATTTTGCTCAGAAAACGAACTTTCCTCTTTCGTCTCTGTTTCATTTACAATTTCGAAGGATTTCCGTTTCTTCTTTCGATAAGTGGACTAAACTAAAACTGACGGGTTTTAAGTGGGTGACGAGAGAAGAAGAAGAAGAAGAAGAAGACGTGGCTCATCTGGTAATAAAGCCCCTACAGTTGTAATGTATTCATAAGTGATCTACATTGGCTGAATTTTATCTGCTATCTTCCTAAAATATCTGTTTAACCAACCCCTCCACCACGAACAGGGTGTGACACAAGGCCATTTTTTAGAGCCGAGTAAAGTTGGTTTGAAGTCAGAGTTTTCTTCTTTTAGATTGGTTGCCTTACGAAGTCTAAAAAACATAGTCTCTCATTATATTTAGCTATTGATAGGAGGAGTAGAGATGGGTCCATACATTTCACGAGAGAATTAGAGCGATGTAAAACGTAAACAGTCACGTCCAGGGTTTGAACTCGGGTCATCAATTCTATTTCCAATGACGACAACCGTTGGGCTAATTGTGCCTCCTATCTAGTCCTGTAAGTAACGCTTCATTAAGTTTTCAGTTGAAAATCATCATTTTCAACGATTTGTTGATACAGAGGCGGGAAATAAAGATTTAATATCTAAAATGTTTATTTCCATTCGTGCAAAATCAAATGAAAAGCTGTGGTTGTTGTGGTGATTGTGTTTTATGGCACATCAACCCTTGCAGGTTATTTAATGCCAAATCTTGTTCATACATATAGGTTGGTTGGTTGTTTGGGTTTTATGGCATATCAACCTTTGTAGGTTATTTAACACCCAACCCACTTTAAAACAAATAATCAGTTCTATTTCAAACAATTCAATTTAACCTAAGTATACAGTTTAATTGTCAAAAACATTTCAATTTTAAGCTACTCAGTTTATTCAAACAGTTCTAATTCAGCTAATTCAGTTGAGTATAAGAACAGATTTTGTTTACACACAGTTAGATGTAAAAAAAATCCAGGGAGTCGTGTATTGTTTTTCAGAGATTTACAATTATACTTTATATCGGTATTTTTAAATATTATGAAAGACTTAATGCTACAGGTTTTGTACCAAATGGCCGAAAGAGTGAGAAATTGGTTGGTTGATTATTTTTAAGGAATATTAAACCTTGGATTATTTTATGCTGAAGTCCATTTAATATTGATGGTCAGTAATTACATACAAAAATGTATCTTCACTCTCATTTTAAACAGGTAAACACCTCAATATTTCACATCTTGACATAGACGGGCCCTTGACATTTACTACCCCTCTCAGATTAAAGTAATGGCAACGAAGACTTTACACTACTAAAAACGTCCAGAACATGTGCCTCACTGATTTGATGTAGTTTAATATCATAACCAGGGCACTTTTTTTTTCGGAACGTGGGTGGGTGTTCTTATTCGTTTCGAGGGGATGTAACTGGCGTATTTTAATCCTTACAGACAGGACAGAAAACAAAATTTTTTGGGCACTAAAATCGATTAGTTTGTGATAAAGAATTACCAGTTGAATTAACCCTTTGGATACAATTTAAATCTTATTACCATAAAGCAAAGCCATTTAAGCAGATTTTGGGGAAATGGTTTTGGGTGTGTATAAAGATTTGAACCATAAGAGTAATAGCTTTCATTTTCTTACACTTCCTCAGAAGACACAATTAAAACTGCAAAGAACGTTATTTCATTTGATTGAACTGGTTTCGTTTGGTTTCTTTGTTCAATGTTATATCTCATTAGTTATTTAATGCCATGACCGTCTTTTTAGAATAACAGCAGTGGTTCTATTTAAGCCAGAGTTGGGAGATAAAAGGGATGATACATTTCTCGGGTATTAGTCCGGAAGTCAACGTAATTGCGTTATTGGAGTTTGAACTCAAAATCCAGCACGTTGACCACAACACCATTAGAACCCCTCCCCCTTAATTTTGTATTTGTAGAAGTTCTTCTAAATCTTCTCTTTTAATACGATTTAATATCCTAAAAGCTTATTCTGAGGTGAATTTCCGTTTCAGAAAAAAAAGTGAATAGAGCTGAAGGTCTGGCGAGAATGAAGTGTGATGCATATGCACCAACTTGTGCTTCACCAGAAAAAAAAGGAACAAAACGTATCGAGACTGCTGATTAAAACGTACCGAGATTTGATACTGACTTCTCTAGCCATCATCAGTTTATTTAATAAACTGTCCAACAGGTGAGCAACAACGTCATGAGAACTCCCTCACAGATTGGTGTATTAATTCTAACTTGATATCTTTTGTATCAATTCTGACTTCATGACTTTTGTATCAATTCAAACTTTATATCTATTGCAGTTTGTGTTTTAGTAAATAAAATGACGCAATCCTTGTTGCAAACAGACCATCTTCCACTTATTGTAGAATTGATGCTACCGAGGTAGAAATTAGCAAAATGTAAATATTTTATCCTAAGTATAGTTTCAGAAAAGAATTTTAAAAAGCCCTCGTTAAACCGGTATCATAAGTTTATTTCAACATGGCAACTTGAAGACATTCACCAAGTGGACATCAACAGCTTTATAAAAATAAAAGTAAAGAGAAAGTTTTTTTTAAAAATATCCGAGTAAACACCTTTCGATACAATTAACGGGGCTATCTGAACGTGCGTATGGGTGTAAGTGGGCAAGTTGAATTATTTGGCAAATGATTAATTGAAGGCTGCGGTAATGTCAGTCTCCGATCCGGTCGGCTATCATGTTTAAGTGAGGAACTTGTATATTTTTAGAAAAGCATTGCTAGGTTTTAAAACAAAAAGAAGATAATATTCAACATAAGTGACTTAGCTTGAAAACATTGAAAATTAAAGAACACACACACACACACACACACACACACACACACACACACACACATATATATATATATATATATATATATATATATAAGAAAAAATTTAGAAAGACATTTAGAAATTGTCACTTCACAGATGTAGCTCAGTCAACTGGAGTTGTAGAATGCATCGATTGCATCTCTGCAGAGGGGTACTTCTGGATATAACATCTAACTATTTAGTGGTGAGGCTCTGACCCGGAGTGGTAACATCCTATTAGGGCTCCATGTTCAGATCAAATAGAACTGTTTAAGCATTTAACTGTGTGCAAACAAATAACATGTTAAATTGATTTATTAAACTTTCATAATGATGGTTGAAACTGTTTAATTCAGCTCAAAAATGACTTATTTGTATTAAATTGCAAATTGCAATACTTAGAACGATTTACTTGTGCAAATAAATAATTTTGAACAGAATAATTAGTGTTAGATATCAATGCTTGAAATCATTTAACTGAGCTCTGGTTTGTTTCAATATATCATCCACAAAGTATGTTTTTACAAATCATATATATATATATATATATATATATATATATATATATATATATATATATATATATATATGTGTGTGTGTGTGTGTGTGTGTGTGTGTTTAGCATTAAATAACCTACAAGGGTTGATATACCGTAAAACCCTACTAACCAGCTTCACAGATATTAGATGAACACACACACACACACACACACACACTAGATAAAAGACACCAACTCTTATAAGAAAAAATCAGGCAATTGTGAAAAAATATACATTCATAGGTTCTATCAAATGCTGGTGGAATAATGGCTGAAGTGCTGGGCTACCGCCTCCATGTATACGAGTTCGAACTCCAGTCGCGTCATTATGTTTATTTTCGTATGCCCCTTGGGAAAGATATGAATACCCTTATCCCTCACCAGCCAGGGATTGAATAGTATCACTACTGACTTTCTATAAGGAGAGCTTTGGCATTAAATAACCCACGAAGGTTGCCGTGTCATTAAACAACCAAACCAATCGAATGTTCCCTCTTTTGATTATAAATACAGAAAATATTTCCTAACTTGGATGATGGAACAAACTTCACGAGTTTAAAGTCACTAAAACTTGAATCAACTAATGAACACATCAGTGATGAATTCATAACAAATTGTACATGAGAGAGTTTTTTTTTTTTGGTATTTATTAAGCTTAACTACAAATACGGATCCCCAACGAGAATTGTATTTAGTATACGATAATAATGGTTTGATAGGATAACACACTCTCACTCAAAGACATGTGCGATATTTTAAAAATTCTGGTCCTACAACGAAATCATCTTCCAATAAATCATTCAAGAAATATTAAATCAGGTTAGCATCTAATGAAGGATTCAAAGTGATTGTGAATGAATTTTGGATTCGATTTTTAAATTCTAACAAGTGAAAATTTTTCAGTATCTAATAGATTAACTATCACTTTTCTACTGGATAAAATGAATTCCAAATAGAAATTGTCACCGTTAAAAATGAAGAACAGTGTTAAGTTAATTGTATTTTCATGCTGTCTTTCCTCGCCCCTGTCTCCCTCTAACAACTGACGCCTCTCCGTCTTTGTTGTGTGTTTTATTCATCAAAGTAGCAACAATCTCTTTTTCAGAAAAAGTAAACACACCAAAACTGATTATTTCTATTTTTCAAATATTATCAGCGCCCCCCAAAAAAACAAGCACATGTCCGCTGAGGATGCTCTCGGAAATTCACAGAAAAAGAAAAAAAAATCTTTTGAAAAAGTTTCTTAATATATATTATTAAAAAAAAATATTTGTGAAACAAAATGAAATCGTTTTGATAAGCTGTGTGAATATGTCACTGTCGGGGTGCATAGGGTGTTTTCCGGGTGGGTGAGAAAAGGCGTTTGGGGTAGAAAACTTTCTTTTCTATTTGCTTAAAAGCTGAAATATCCTGCGGTGTTTTTCGTGAGACAAGCGACAAGGAAGTGTTGTGGTACGCGTTCTGATAATAGAAATATTCAGTTGGGTCCACACTAGTTCGCACCCGGGAATTGCTGTTTAGACATTCTTCTTAGATCTTTTAAGATTTTACATCAACCTATTAAGGATGCAAGAGTTAGAATTTTTGATGAATATTAAAAAGACGATGAAAAATTGAGAGTGATCAAGAGAAGAAAAAAAAAAAAAGGTTGGATAGAAAGAATGAAAGAATACAGTGCTAGAAATGATAAAAGAAAGGAAGAAATAAAGAAGAAAAAGAGTGAATTAAGAAGAGAGAGAAAGAACTAAAAAAATGACGAGAAATAAAAAAGAGAATAAAACAAAGAAGAGAACGAGAAAAGGGAAAGAAAGAATTAAAAAGAAATAAAGATGGAATCAAAAGAGAGAGAAAGGAAAATTTAAATAAGATAAAGAAAAAAAGAACTAAAATAAAAGAAAAAGTCATGATAAAAAAAAGACGGAAGAAAAAAACTTAGGAAAAGAAAAAGAAAAAGAAAAAGAAAAAGAAAAAGAAAAAGAAAGCAAGGTGGCAAAAATATGAAGAAAAAATGAAAGGGGATTGAAAGCGAAATTAAAAAGAATTAGAAAAGAAAGGAAAGATTAGAAAATCGAAAGAAAGAGAGGAGAGACGGAAGGAAGGAAAAAAAGAAAAAAAAGGAGAGAGAGAGAGAGAGAGAGAGAGAGAGAGAGAGAGAGAGAGAGAGAAAACAGAATCTAATCTAAGAATTGCTTGATGAATTTTCTCTAAATTCGGCAATTCCCACACACACACACTCTCTCTCTCATCCGTGTATTTCCCAGCCTCTCTGCACACGCGCAGAATGTGACATACGGTCAATTTTAAAGGAAAGTAAAGATGATTTCACTTCAGAATTTTCCTTCTCTTCGACTGGTTTCTGAAGCAAGGCGAAAGAACTCAGTCTCTCTTACTATTTACCAATAACTGGGGTGTATATGTGTGTGTGCCTATACTCTCTGTCTCTCAAGAAAAAAGAAAATAAAAAAAGAAAAGGCGGGTGTCCTCGCAGTGTAATGGTTAAGGCGATGGACTGCGGAATCGTAGTAAGCGAGTTCGTACTCCAGTCGCGCTATTACATTCACTTTCGGGCAAATACCATTGGGAAAGGTATGAACCCCCTTATCCTCCCAGCTATGGGTTAAATAGTAGCACTACTATTCTTCTAGGAGAATGGCTTTGGCATTAAATAACCCACAGAGGTTGATATGCCATTAAACAAAGAAACCAAACCAATAAAAAAAACTACGATTGATTCTTGAAAAATCGTTTTTAACAACATTTAATGTAATTGATCGATTACCAAATAGTTTAAATAATCTGATATAATAATAAACATTATGATAGTTTTTGCAAAAAATGATATGATATTTTAAATACGATCTGCTCTTTTGCCTCGGATCAAAATGTAATATGTATATATAAGTAGGGAACAGGGCGAGTCATCGTGCTGTAGCAGATAACGTGTTAGACTATGGCATCATAAATTCCCTAATATCCTCCCTAGTAGTTAAATTGTATCTCTGTAGTTCAACAAGCATGGCTTTGGCATTAAATAACTCATAAAGGTTGATATACCATTAAAGAAATGAAAAGAAATAGACCAGTGGAAATTCTACGCCTGTTTCACAAAGTAAAATATATAAAACTTGCTCTTTAAAAGTGGAAAAGTTAATATTTTTTTCAAAAATGAATGCAAAATCAGTAAGAGAAAACGTATAAATCTACTAGTGATTGTTTCAATTTTTGTATTTAAATTGTTGTTGATTTTTTTTATAACATTTTTTATAGGAGTTTTACCGGTATAGGTACAACACTCTGATTCTCAGCAGATATGTAGGGTAACGATATTTTGAACTTTAGCAGCGAACAGGTATTACACTTTCTTCCAAAGAGTTACGGAAGGACAAGTAAAAACAGTAAATAAAGATTAAAAGTAGCACAGTTCATTATGTAGGTATATTATAGTGATAACTATTATAGTAGGTATATTATGTAGGTATATTATAGGTCGTAATAATCAATAACAAAATTATGTAGGTATATTAAAGGTCGTAATAATCAATAACATAATTATGTAGGTATATTATAGGTCGTAATAATCAATAACATAATTATGTTTGTATATTATAGGTCGTAATAATCAATAACAAAATTATGTAGGTATATTATAGGTCGTAATAATCAATAACAAAATTATGTAGGTATATTATAGGTCGTAATAATCAATAACATAATTATGTAGGTATATTATAGGTCGTAATAATCAATAACAAAATTATGTAGGTATATTATAGGTCGTGATAATACAAGGGACATAATCACTTGCATTTTGTTTTTCTCTGCTTTGGATTCTTCAACTGTCAGATACAACTGTGGAAGCGTATATGATGTGTATGTGTGTGTGTATGTGTGATATATATATATATATATATATATATATATATATATATATATAGAGAGAGAGAGAGAGAGAGAGAGAGAGAGAGAGAAAGTGAGAAAGTGAAAGTAACAGAGAAAAAGAGAGGAAGAAACAGAACGTGAGGATCAAAGAAAAAGCAAACGAAAGGTTTGAGAAAGAAAGAGAAATAAAACGCGATTAATTGAAGCGGAAAAAGACAGACTATTAGAAAAACAGAATAAAAGAAAGAGAAAAGGAGAGAGATACAGTAATTGAGAAGGGAAAACACAGAGAGAGAGACAGAGAGAGAGAGAGAGAGAGAGAGAGAGAAAGAGAGAGAGAGAGATAAACAAATAGATATAGAAAGATAGAAAAAGAACTTACGAACGAAAGAGAAAGAAAATGTGGAAAATAGAAATACAAAGTGAGAGAGAGAGCGGGAGTGAGAGAAAGATACATTAAGAAAGAAAAAGAAAGGGAGAGAAAAAGAAAGAGAGAGAAAAATATAGAAAAACCTGAAAAAGAAAGAGAAAAAGAAAACGTCTGTGTGAGTGTACGTGCGTGTGGGTGTGTGCGAGAGAGAGAGAGAGAGAAAGAGAGAGAGAGAGAGAGACTTGCGAAAGAAGGGGAAAAAGAAAACGTGTGTGGTGTTTTTGTGCGTGTATGTGTGAGTGTGTGGTGTGTGTGTGTGTGTGTGTGTGTGTGTGTGTGTGTGTGAGAGAGAGAGAGAGAGAGAGAGAGAGAGAGAGAGAGAGAGAGAGAGAGAGAGAGACTTGCGAAAGAAGGAGAAAAAGAAAACGTGTGTGGTGTTTTTGTGCGTGTATGTGTGAGTGTGAGAGAGAGAGAGAGAGAGAGAGAGATTTATATGTCATCATATAAGAGCAACTTAAACGACTACGACACAAACTTACGCATTCACATCGACAGATGACATGTTTCTTTTATCGTAGAGAAAAAACAACAAAAAACAAGCTTATGATAAGCGCTACGACGTAAAATCTTCGTCGTCACTTCAGCCACCCCCACGCCAATATTTCCAGAAAAAATATCTATCAGATACAACGTCTCTACTCCTTTCTAGCCCCAGCCATTTTTTTTTTTTTGCTTTTAATTTCGTACCCACCATTCTTGTATTGAGATAATCTTTTCAATGGTGTGTCATAATTTTGTAGGTATTTACCCTCATTTTCGACAGAAGGGTTGACATGATGATAAAGAGATGGGACGGCAAAGAAGCAGATTACAGAAAGGATCAACGCCTTAAAACACCAGTTGAATTCGGTTTTAAGAATCGGGGTCATTAAGTTCAACATTACGAGTCAAGACGCCAAAAATACTTCTTTTTTTTTGGTATTTATTAATACAGACAGAAAGTCATAGACAGTTCTATATTACTGAGAATATTGTGTAACGCTAAGTTCTTAAGAGAAAGGAACCAAATCTACCAGGAAGCTCCCTTTTCAAATCCAGGGAATCAGAGACTAATGCCATATCTGTATATCGGGTCGAAACTGCTATCGACGTCGCTATGAAAAGTGTTATCTGGTATTTGGTTGACATCCCACCGTGTCAGAATATGGCACAAGGCCGTTTTTTGGTGGAGGTCGAGCACGTCACACTCATGTGTGACAGGTGCAAAAATTCTTGACCTCGATGGCATTCCCCTTTTGGTACACTTCAGACACCAAGCAATAAACTTTGTTCTGCAAGCAGGCAAAGACCAGGAGGGACGCCCCCTCCCCCTAAGGTGAAGTTATATTTGCATGAAAAATAAGCCATTTAAATAATTGTGTCTGCTATTACAGATTTTTTTATTAAAAATTCCTGGTTAGTTTTAATTTTTTGGCGATGCTTTTGGCAGCCTCATAGTTGATTGATAGATTTTAACGTCATGTCAAACAACTTAAGTTTATTTTATGCCTGGGCTTTACGTTCATAGTATATTCATATTTTTTGTGTTGTTGTTTTTTAAGAGTTTTTTTCGGTTATACGATAGCAAGTATTCATATCTTATACAAATAATAATTAGCACACAGTTTTATGGTTTCAAGTATTCCTATCTAACACAAATAATTATATAGTTTGACGTATTCATTCTGAATTAAATTTTTAGGCATCAAGTGTAATTCAACATAAATATAAATGGTCACTGATTTTCCAGTCTTAATGTTTTGACTTGGAATACGCTGAGTGTATCTTTTGCAGAGGAGTAAGACTACACCCCAAAAGAAAAAGGTGTCATGGGTCTAACATTAAATTGTATCTAGTGGTGAGGCTCCAGTTCCAGAGATCTGGTGAGTGTAGATTATCCCATTATTGTCATCTGACCGAGATTGGAAATACCGTTTAGGATCCCGTCTATCAGTCAAACAGATGTCTTTGAAAATTATTAGTATTTGATAGGAATACTTGACATCATAACCATGTGCAAAAACTCAGAAAATTGACACCAAAAATTAAGTAAAATCATACCATGTACGCAAATCCCAAACCTCTTGGCATACAATGAAACTGTACGGGTTGACAAGCTATTAAAATGAATGTATCAATCAACAAATGAATGAATCTTTATTCCAAGAAACAGTATACAAGATTAAATAAGTATATAGAACTTAATTTTTTAATGTAGTAAAATCTTTAATACTTAACAGCTACTGTCAGAAAAACAATATATATATATATATATATATATATATATAAATTGAGAGAGAGAGAGTGAGAGTGAGAGAGAGAGAGAGAGAGAGAGAGAGAGATTCTTTTGTCTATTGTTTAACAATAAATAAAAAATTCTTCAACTTTTAAGCAAATAGAAAAGAAAGTTTTCTACCCCAAACGCCTTTTCTCACCCACCCGGAAAACACCCTATGTACCCCGACAGTGACATATTCACACAGCTTATCAAAACGATTTCATTTTGTTTCACAAATATTTTTTTTTAATAATATATATTAAGAAACTTTTTCAAAAGATTTTTTTTCTTTTTCTGTGAATTTCCGAGAGCATCCTCAGCGGACATGTGCTTGTTTTTTTGGGGGGCGCTGATAATATTTGAAAAATAGAAATAATCAGTTTTGGTGTGTTTACTTTTTCTGAAAAAGAGATTGTTGCTACTTTGATGAATAAAACACACAACAAAGACGGAGAGGCGTCAGTTGTTAGAGGGTGACAGGGGCGAGGAAAGACAGCATGAAAATACAATTAACTTAACACTGTTCTTCATTTTTAACGGTGACAATTTCTATTTGGAATTCATTTTATCCAGTAGAAAAGTGATAGTTAATCTATTAGATACTGAACAATTTTCACTTGTTAGAATTTAGAATCAAATGCAAAATCTTTTATCTGGTGCCTACCCGATTTTATTATTGGTTGAATTAGTTCTGGGGAGATTTTTATTGTAAGCCTAGTCTTTTTAAGTGTCACTTATGTTATAGAGTTAGTGTGCGTTATTCTATCAAACCATTACCAAGTGAGTTCAATACTCATTTGAGGTCCATACTTGTGCTTAATTTTATATTTTATGAAATACCAAAAAAAAAAAAAAAGACTTCCACTCGTACAATTAGTGACGAGTCTGTTTCACGAGTTGATTTAGATTTTAGTTTACTTAATAATATTGAATCTAAGTTTATTTCATTACCCAAGTTAAGCAATATCTTCTGTGGCTGTTTGTAAAGAGTGACTGATCCATTGATTTTATTCATCTACTTTGATGTAATGGCGCATAATTTATCTTAAGGAATTGTTTTGTATCATTTCATATTTTCTTTGTGCATGGTATCGTCCATTAGTCAAACATTCACAACGTATAAATTTATTAGGGCACCTGTCTCACAAAACATCCAAGGAAGAAAAACAAAAAATGCTGGAAACTGCGGGGATTAATTTGAAACTGAAGTTCTACTGTGGACTACAACACCTGGACACACCAGTATTGACTGAATGATTAAGACATATGTCCATCAGTTCTGTGCGGATACAGGATACCGTCTAGAGGACTTGATGAATTAATGAGACGGATGGCTAGAAAGAGAGAGATAGAGTGAAGGGAATCCATGCAAAAAGCACGACTGGATAATAATGATGATTTCATGATTGCGAAAATGTGACATAACGATGTTGTTGGCTAAATACTGGTTTAAGTTTGAAAGATCTCTAAAACAAACAAAATTATTTATACATCCTTGAGTAGTAAGGTAACTTTTAATGATTGAGCTGTTAAACATATGTAGTTAGGTATGTTAAATATAAACAAGAAGGATATATATATATATATATATATATATATATATATATATATATATATATATATATATATATATATATAGAGAGAGAGAGAGAGAGAGAGAGAGAGATTGAATTTCAATTCTTCTAGGCCTCGCAGAAAACTAATTGGAATTGTCAAATTGTTTTTTTTTTCAAAAGTCTTTATCTAAAATCATTTATTTCATTCACAGATTAGAATGCATGAACGCAAAAGAAATTTAAAAATCTAGGCCTTGTCTGGCACTAACAAGAGAATTCACATGTTTCGGTATTTTTTTTGGTCGAGTTGGACATTTTGATAAGATTACACGCAATAAACAATAAAAAGAAAGAAGAGAGAGAGAGAGAGGCAGAGAGACAGAGAGAGAGAGAGAGAGAGAGGCAGAGAGAGGGGGAAAAAGGATAAAGGAAGAAGGAAAAAGAAAGAAGAGAGAGAAGCAGAAAGAAAGAAAGAAAGAAAGAAAGAAAAGGAAAGTTCATTGAGAAGGAAAAAGTAAGCAGAAACGAGAATGAAAGAATCAGAAAGAATAGAGTCAGAAGAAAGAAGTAGAAGTAAAAGGGGGGAAAAAAAAGAGAACTAAAGATAGAGGGGGAAGAAAAGAGGAATGAATGAAAGTGTGTGTGTGTGTGTGTGTGTGTGTGTGTGCGCGCGCGCGTGAGAGAGAGAGAGAGAGAGAGTGGGGGGGGGGATTAGTAGAAAGTAAAAAAAAAGGTAAGGAGAAAGAAAGGAGAGAGAATTGATGAAAGAAAGGAAAAGAAAAAAAGGAGAAAAAGATGCTTTAAAAGGGACTTTCATCGTAGAGCAATAGTAAATAAGTTATCATTAATGAGCAGATCATTAATTTTGTAGTGAAATTATATAATTAAATATCAAACCATTAAATATCAAACCATTAAATATCAGACCATTAAATATCAGACCATTAAATATCAGACCATTAATTTAGTGGCTGATGTTATTAAAAAATTATGCATTTTTGTATTTGAATTGTTATGGTAATATATATATATATATATATATATATATATATATATATATATATATATATATAAAGTCTCTCTAAAGACACCAAGAAGCTATAAGCATGTTGGAGCAATATTCATCTTTTTCCCTTTTTGGACTAACAAAGAAGGAAATGATTTTGCATGCCAAGAAAAGATAAATCAAAATAAGAAAAGTTTCCCTCAACAAAAAAAAAAAAAATCAGTTTTTTTTAGTTTCATTTGGTCAGCATTATCATCAGTATGGAGGTGCCCGTGGTGTAATGGCTATCGTCGTAGGAAAGGGACACGACGACACGAGTTCAAATTCTGGACGAGACTGATTGCATTTTACATAGCACTAATACCCTTGGGAAAGGTATGAATCCAAATATTCTCCCTCCAGCTATGGGTAAATAGTAAGGCAGACTAGGTTCTTCAGCCTTGGTGAGGCAACTAGTCTAGGAGAAGGAAAACTCTGATTTCAAATCTGTTCAAACCTGGGTAAATATGATAATCATCAGTATTCTCTGTGGATCGGGCGTCTCAGACTAGCAACCTTTTACTAGTGAGTTAGAGTCTCATGGGGTACCCCATTCATACGGCCTTGTGCCACATCTAAGTTAAAAGTTTAGTAAATTAATATTCCTGATGAGCGCAAATGACTGTGTGTCTACGCTGTCCTAACTTTGATATACGCAATCTCTATCGCCGATATTGAGATTTTTTTTAATAAATATATCAAATTGCATTATATATATATATATATATATAAGTGAAAAGAAAATTCTATTCTCGTCTGAAGCAATATAAGAACACCCAAATATTATAGCTTGGATTTCCTCCTCTGATTATATATATACATATATATGTATGTATGAGCGTGTGTGTGAGCGTGTGTGCGTGTCTGCTAGAAAATAAACACGTTATATGGACGCATCAAAAAATGAATGTCCACCACTTGCGTAAGTCAGGCGCCTCTGGTGGTGTAATGGTTAGCAAGCTCGACTAGCAAACCTACACGAGTGAGTTTGAGTCTCATTGGATGCCCCTTTCATATGGCCTTGTGCCGCATCTAAGTAAAAAGCTTAGTAAATTTCCACTTGCCTAAGTGGCCTGTAGATTGGTTTGTTATGGTTTTTTCGTTTAATTGGATATCAACGTTCGTGGTTTATTTAACACCAAAACTATCCCTGAAGAAAAAAAACCAGTGGTACTATTTAATCCATAGCTGGGGGGATAAGTGGATTTATACCTTTCTCAAGAACATTAGTTCGAAAGTCATCTCAATGGTGCGTCTAGAGTTCGAACTCGCTTCATACGATATCGCAGTTCAGCACTTTAGATACATCATGAGGACTCCTTACTGGCTATTAGAAATAAAGACCTTGAATGGTGATTTTATGAGCAAGTATTGTGTACTTGTAAGATTGGTTCAGCCCCCTATTCGTCGCCCAGTTTTACCGTATTTGGCCTGGTGTCGTGCTAAATTAAACTTAGGAAATATAGAAAAATATAAACCGAGAAAGATAATGGTGGAAATTGAAGAAAGACAAGAAAAGTGCGGGAGAGATCGGGAAGAGATGTGTAAAGAGAGAAGAAACTTTGTGTGAATATATATATATATATATATATATATATATACACATATATATCTTTCTTTCTTTCTTTCTCTCAATTCGGTCTTTCATTCTCCTTATTATTATCAACTCTGACTTTTTCTGTTCATCATTATAACTATCTCTTGCTCTATTTCCCCTCTCTCTTTCTCTCTTCCCCCGTCTCTCTCTGTCTCTCTAGTTCTTGCGTACACACTCGATATTCAGCGCCATTTCTTAGCAAGCATGTCTGATTTGATCCCATGAGACAGATACCTCTCTAGCAAAAGCAAGGAGAAGGGCGACTCTTAAGATAAACCTTGATTCCATGTCGTGTCCCAGACTCTATTTCAATAAAAAGTTATTCCTACTAGATAAAATAAATGTTTTTGTTTACAAAAGCAAAGGAAAAGGATTTCTTAGTGAACAATCAAAGGCAGAAATCGCCCTGGAACGACGAGTAACCTCTTGTTTAAAGAGGCAAATGCAACGGAAAGACATCGAGCAACAGAGACAGATAGACAGACAGACAGAAAAGCAGACTATAATCAAAGTAAAAGAAAATATACATCAACAACAACAATAATAATAATAATAATAATAATAATAATTACAATTATAAAAGCAATATGTATGTATATATATATATATATATATATATATATATATATATATATATATATATATACTGACAGAAAATAAACGTGCAGCACGTTAAATATTTGTTGAAATTTACAGACTATTAAACGGAGAGTTTTGTATTTACTCAATTCCTCCGTATCCTGAAGGATGTGATACAAGGTCAGTTTTTAAGCGGAGTAAAGCTGGGTTAAATTCACTTTTCCTTCTCTTAAATTGGTTGCCTAACCAAGGTTAAATAACTCAGTCTGTTCTACTATTTATCTATAGCCCAGAGAAGATTAGATTCATTCATTTCCTTTCCAAAGGGCATTAGCGTGAAGTGAAACGTAAATGATCACATTGACATCAATACTTTTGCAGGTACCAAAAGAAGGGGTGGTCGAAAATATTTATCCTTCATATTAATACATTGGATATCCTCCGTACGTGTAAAGATTGACATGTACTCTCGCATACATACACAAGCAATGAATGGGAAGTGATGTCACTGGTTTGGTTTGTTTGGTTTTATGGCATATCAACCTTTGTAGGTTATTTAACGCCAAATCCATTTTTATGTAAATAATCTGTTCTATTGAAAACAGTTCAGTTTAGCATAAGTACACAATTTAATTGTCAAAACATTTCCATTTCAAACTATTCAAGCAGTTATATGTAATAATTCAGTTAAGTGTAAATACCGTTTTAATGTCGAAAAACAGTTCTATTTGAAATAATTCAGTTAAGCATAAGTTTAAGTGTAAGTACGGTTTAATTGTCAAAAACGTTTCTATTTCAAGTATTCAGTTTACTCAATTCATTTTAGCATAAGTATGCTGTTAGTTCTATTTAACCCATAGATAGGGCCCTATCAGGTGCTACCACTCCGGGCCAGAGTGGACCTGGGAGCGATGGCACTGAAGGGGTACTCCGCATTCCCCAAAGCTCCAGCACTGCTGGAACCTCACCATCAGATTGTTTAGTGTCATATCCAGGACACTCGTTGGGGGGGGGTCTTACCCCTCTGCAGAGGCGCAGTCAGTGTATTCTACTGCCCCAGCCGACTAGGCAAGTGATGTTACTACTTTACAAGATAATTGAATGTATTGAAAATGTCATCATTCCTTTCATGCACTTATTGTATTCTTGCCAAAATCGTATTGAACATTTGAGTGCTGAAATCTTATTTTCAATCTATACATATATATTGTGATTAGAGGCAGATTATCTCTTTTCTCTGATACTTGTGAGAAGTATATATATATATATATATATACGCACACACAAGGTATGATGTGTAAATTGTTGCCATTTTGAAGCTTTAATTTCTCGAATGCACTTTATTTCTTTTAGATTTAGTCTACTGTGCAGCAACACCTTGGCGCAATTCATTATTCCATAAATTTGGAGACGGCTTGGCATTCATGACGTAACATCAGATACAAAGATTTCAGAGTGTTTGGCAATCAAAAGGATTTGAAAAGAATTAGATGAATCCAATGGTGATTACGAAGGTACGGCAGCTCAGAATCCACACTGATCATTCTGATAAGAAAAGAGCCCCTGAGTTTGTCGGTGAGATCTAGGCTATGATTGAAAGCGATCATAGCTAGTCAATCAGATCTATCGACTGGGATATAGGAGTGTCTGAGTTTCTTATCAAGCAGGTAGTGCAAGAAGACATTCCGTATTTCTCATACAACATGAGATAGGGCCAATTTTTCTTAGAGTCCATAACGAACAAGAGAAAAGACTGTGTAGCAAAACTTTTAAACAAACACAAACATCCCCTCCAACCGAACATGCTTTGATTTTTCTCCAAGAAGAAAAGTTTTTGACTGGAGCAGATGTTAAACTTACTGAACAACCATTGGATTACCCACAAGATGCACCGATGTTGATGAAAACCAAACACACAGTTCAGATAAAGGTGCTTGGAGTGGGGTCACTTGTGATGACGACGTTAGGCCTCTATTCATCTTCCCACATAAACTCAGATTCAAAACAGAGGCCAACATCAAGTTCTTAGAGGAAGAAGTGCTGGCCTGGATCGAGAGGATGGCTGCTAGAAGACCAGACTCTGCCCCATGTTACACAAGCAGGAGAACCCATTTTTAGTGATCAGAAAATTTCTGCGACTGCATTAGTTCTAACACTTGGCCGCCAAAATTTCCAAATTGCATTTCTCTTTATTTCAATGTTTAGTTCAGCAAGAAAACAATAAAACTCCGTTAAACAAAAAAGATAAACTGACGGTAAAGATAACGCCAGCGTTTACCAATTTAAAAAAAGGGGCCGTCGGAAAGACTTGCAGGAGATTCTGAAGTCGTCAGAATGCCAATAGCGATTTTTGAATGAATTGAATCTATTGTACTTGAAGAAAATTTCATGCAATTTTGGTAATTATATATGATAAAGTGAGAATGCTATTTAGACAACAATTTATCCATCACATTCTGTATTTATATATATTGATAATATGGTTTGCTATTATTAAAAAAAGTGCCCAATATCATTAATCATCATCATCATCATCATCATCATCATGTCGTGCTGGTAGTACGGATATCCCTGACCCTCTCTCGTCACTTTTCCCTATCGTTCATCGCCTCAGGCAGGTCTTCTGGACAACATCATTAATAGAGTATATATATATATATATATATATATATATATATATATATATATATATATCTGTGTGTGTGTGTGTGTGTGTGTGTGTGTTAGGATCGCGTAGAGATTGAGTAAACAGTACTTGGGAACTGTCATTTTTTTGCCTTCACCTACATCTGATGAAAGATAGTTACCATACACCGCTGACACTGTGTCTACATTATCCTACATTATATATATATATATATATATATATATATATATATATATATATATATATGGGGGTGTTTGTTTCTATAATTATTTAAACTGACAATTTGTTTCTTGTCTAAAAAATAAACAAACAAACAAAAAACAAAACTGATGATAAACAAACATCAGGGCATGACTTTTCTTTTGATTGTTGCATATGAATTGTGCTCATAAATATTTGAACTTATCAAGAAATTCATTTTGTATCAGTTTTTAAAAAATTCATTTTATACCTTAAATTTCCGAAATCTTCATGAAGCACCTTACCGATTCTTAATCAGAAAACCTCTCTAGGGATGTTAATCGATGGTTGTGATTGTTTAATGAGGTAACTGTGATAGTTTCAAAAGTGAAAGTCGATATTCTGGGGGAATCTAGGCAGCACCTCACAGATTTCTATCTTCTACAGAGACACAAATGTTTCCTTATTTTTTTCCAATTATCATATCTACCAACCCCTTTGCTCGGGCAGGATATGACACAAGGTCAATATTTAAGCGGAGTTTAACAGGTTTGAAATAAGAGTTTTCCTTCTCCTAGACTAGTTGTCTCACCAAGGCTGAAGAACCTAGTTTGCCTTACTATTTACCCATAGCTGGAGGGAGAATAATTGGATTCATACCTTTCCCAAGGGTATTAGTGCTATATGAAATGCAATCAGTCTCGTCCAAGATTTGAATTCGTATCGCCGTGTCCATTTCCTGCGACGATAACCATTACACCAATTATGATTCTTCGCAAATAAAAGAGTACCATTACCTTTTCGTTCGCTTTATTTCTTTAAAAGAAAACCATCAAAATGCTGCAAAAAAGTGAAGAAAACGAAATTCTCTTAGCTACCTGTCAAAGACTTTGTTTTGTTTACTCTTGAAAACGTTTCCTGATTATTGTGGGCAGAGATTTAATAGGGCAATGTAATATTCTTTTTGTCAATAGTGGCCGATGACAGAAGAGAATGAAAGAGAGAGAGAGAGAGAGAGTTAGGAAAGCTGATGCTGCTAATTACAAGGCAGACGTTGTGAAAAGTAAACTTTTATTTGCTTAAGTATCATTGATCTGTTAGTTACGTCAGAAATCGTCTGTTTGAGAAGCTAAATCAACAAAGACTCAATTTCAGTGTACAGAAATACATAACGAAATACACCTACTACTGTCTCCGCTTGAAACAAAATACAAAGTTCCCGAAAGCTGTGTTTGTCTGTCCGTACGTCAAAAGTATAAACTTTTTCATTAACCTATATACAACTTTCTTGTAAGGGTGTCTTGTGTGGTATAACGGCTAACGATCTCGGTTAGAAATAGTAGTAGTCTTATCATAGATGACTAATGAGGGCCCAACCATTCAGGTAAAGATATAAACCGGTAGACTACTTGCAGAGGTAATTTGTTTCTAGTCGTAAAATTTTGCTTAGGAACGGCCTCACTTTTTGGATGAGTTGATAACAGGCTTATACAATTGCCCAAGCAACAAGTCTTCCTTCGCTATTGTATCAAACGTTAGTACGTTTAACAAGGTACAGAAGTCGCTGAATAAAACGTTAGAAAAAGAAAAGGGAAGTATTATATTAATGGACAATGCAAAGAGTATAAATAAGAAACAGAAAGATAGATAGATAGATAGATAGATAGATATAAAGGTTTGGTGTCTTTGTTTAATGGTATAGCAACCTTCGTGGTTTATTTAATGTCAAAGTTAAGCTTATAGAAGAATAGCAGTAATATTATTAAACCAATTGCTTGGAGGATATATATATATATATATATATATATATATATATATATATATATATATATATATATATATATATATAGTGTGTGTGTGTGTGTGTGCGTGTTTGAGAGAGAGAGGGAGAGAGAGAAAGAGAGAGAGAGAGAGAGAGAGAGAGAGAGAGAGAGTGTGTGTGTGTGTGTGTGTGTGTGTGTAAGGAACAATGGTTTGATAATAAAACTGAAAACATAATCAACTTTTAGAAAAAGAGAGAAGCAAAACAGTGTTTACTTTTTATATATATATATATATATATATATATATATATATATATATATATATATATGCGTGTGTATGTTTATGAAATGTCTACAGACAATTATATAAATAAAAGGTCAGTTGAAAATTGCATCATAATTCTATGCAGCAAGTTAGATTAAAAGGAATAAAAAAAAACAGGCATGATAGAGAAAGAATAGTCATTTACTGGGAACTGGGTAAACGACTTCCGTCCACAAACCCGGAAATAAAAGACTCTGGGATTTCGAAATCCAGAATGCCCACTCCATTTAAGAAGACAGTAGTAGATAAAGGAAAACTGACCAGACAGATAATTTTCAAGGCTGTATCCATGGACCAGATGAGAGAGAGAGAGAGAGAGGGAGAGAGAGAGAGAGGGGGGGAACTTTTATCAGAAACAATGTAAAGTGTCAAACGTAAATATTCCTGTGGTGCTCATAAACATTGTCACACTTGGCTAGGGTCTGCGAAGATATTGAAAGGAGCAATAGTGGAAATTTGAAGACATGCTGTCATTTCTGTCCCCAGGGATAACTACCAGACAACTGGTGTTAAATATATCATCATCATCATCATCATCATCATCATCATCATCTTTAACAATAATATATATGGAATTAAGAAACGATGTCGCAAAATGAAGTTATTTGTATCATTTGAGGACTGAGATATAAATTCGAAAGAAAATAGTCTGCGTTTCTTTTTGTGCAGTAAATCAGAAAGAAAATAAATGAAGAAATAAAGAGAAAGAAAGAAAAAAAAAAAGCAATTAAGACGGTCTGAATTGAATCTGAGAAAAATGTGAGAAATTATAAATACAAAAGCATCGAAACTATTAAAATTCTTTTTCGTTGGTGTTTACGCCTTTTTTTTTGTACTTTTCTAAAACATGAAATTTTGACAATAACTTGTTTCCTGTTTCTCTCATATGCAATTCACACATGGCAGAAATGCTCCACGTTATTTACTTTTATAGTTATCAAATTTTTAGCTTTCTATTTTACCCTTTTTATATATTTTTGTTTTGACTACAGATTTCTTCATCATGTCTGTTACGCTGCATCGATTCCACGCGAACCGTGTGACTAGATTTTTATGATAGAACTTGTGATACATATGCAGAGATTATTATACAATAAGAATTTTAGAGCTGTAGCCGTGTCAGTGCGACTGTAGGGTTGCACCTCTGGAGTAGAGCTATCAGAACTACGCAAGAATGCTGCGTGCTGTCTTGAACAAATCGAAGAAGCGGCAACCTAAAAATAGCAGCTATATGGCCACTTACCTCCTATCTCACAAACTATTCAATTAAGACGAACAAGACATGCTGGGAATTGCTGGTAAAGCAAGAACGAACTCATAAGTAACGTTCTCTTATGGACTTATGGACACACTAGGGTTGGCCGAAAAGCAAAAACTTATATTCATCAGCTATATGTGGACACTGGATACCGTCTAGAAGATTTGCGAAAAGTGATGGCCGATAGGGAATGATGGTGAGAGAAAGTCAAATGAATCGCTGCTGTCGACTCGCCTTGAAGATGATGATGAGGAAGGGGATTCCGTTTAATATAGCTATCAACTGCAAAATAATTATAAATCGTCATAATAGTGAATATATCCAAAGCCTTATTTTATTTACATGTCATTTCTCTTAGTTTTCATCAATGGATCCAAATTGTCAGTTAACAATCGTTAAGTAAGCAGTGCGGATCGGAAATGAAAATTGGAGTTTGAAAATCTGCAAGTTGCCATAAAAAGTAACCGAAATAAGATGAAAGAAACGACATTTGATAATAATATACAAGTAATTGAAAAGTTTTTATCTAAAATATTTGTAGACTATTAATTCTATTACAACTATTGTCATAAAAACTACAGAAATAAAATGAAAGAAATTTCAGTCAAAATCATTAGGATTTTTTTTTATGATTGATCAATTTTTAGACCCGTATATTTCAGTTGGTTTTCATCACAACTTGGCAAACCGTCATTTTATTATTTTAGTAAACCGTACGGATCGTAAATAATAATGATAATAATGATTATTATAATAAGGATAATAAGTCAACAAAAAGAAAA
This sequence comes from Sepioteuthis lessoniana, assembly GCA_963585895.1. Lineage (NCBI taxonomy): Eukaryota > Metazoa > Mollusca > Cephalopoda > Myopsida > Loliginidae > Sepioteuthis > Sepioteuthis lessoniana. The sequence goes on from OY757930.1 coordinate 3,584,278, forward strand.
AAAAAAGGAAAAAAAGAGAACTTGCCAAATTGTGGACTTTGCTGTCCCGGCTGATCACAGAGTAAAATTGAAAGAAAGTGAAAAGAAGGATAAGTACTTGGACCTTGCTAGGGAACAGAAAAAAACAGTGGAACATGAAACTACATTTTTATTTAGATCGGCTAGAATACTGAGGAGCATCATGGTGACTTGAGGAGATTTGCTGTCACTCGAAAACCAGTGAGAAACAATCGGGTAACGCTGGTGTGAAAAACTTTCAAAAGATAATAAACATAATATTGTCCTGGAGAATGAGACGCACAAAATTATCAGTGATTTTTAGATACAAACAGATCCCCTTATTCCGGCCAGAAGACCAGACCTTGTGATAATTATTTTAAAAAAATGTACCAGTCGAATAGTGGACTTTGCCGTCACAGAGGTCCACAGAATGAAAATAATGAAAGAAGACGAATAGAGAGACAAATATTTGGACATTGCCAGAGGGCTAAAAAGTTACAGCACATCAAAGTGACGATGATACCGATTGTAATTGGGGCACTTGGAACAATCCTTAAAGGCTTGGTAAGGGAGTTGGATATCGGAGGACGACTGGAAGCCATCTAAACTACCGCATTAAGATTGGCCAGAATACTGAGAAGAGTCCTGAAGACCTGAAGAGACTTGCTGTCACTCAGACAACAGTGAAAGACCATCAGCTAATGCTGGTGTAAAAAACTCACAAGGTGTATAATAATAATAAAAATAATAATAATAATTCTTTTGGCAAGGATCGAACTAATATCTATTTTTTTCTGGGCAAGACTATCTCAAAGTGACATTTGCTTTAATCGATAGAGCTTAAAAGTGCTTAAAATTTGGCAGAAAATCAAGTGTAACCACATTAATTTATTCCTTATTTTTCTGATTCATATATGATGTTTTTCCATTATTTATATACATCAGGAGTATTAGCCGTAATATCTATTATTATTATTATTATTATTATTATTATTATTATTATTATTATTATTATTATTATTTACTGCTTGAGAGTCTTTCACATCAGTTTTAGTTGATGGTCTTTCACTGGAGTTTGAGGGACAGCAATCTCCTCAAGTCTCCAGGACTCTTCTCGGTATTCTGGCCGTTCTCAATAATGTTGTAGTTTGGATAGTCTCCACTCGTCCTCCTACCTCCAATTCCTCCGGTCCTTTTAATAATCCTTTGGTGATTTTACCAAAAGCACCAATCACGACTGGTACAATTATCACCTTCATGCTCCATAATTTTTTCAATTCCGTGCTAGTTTGAGGTAATCATCCTTCTTTACATTTTCTTTCAGTTTTATTCAGTGGTCAGCCGGGACAGCAAATCCACAATTTGACAAGTCCTCTTTTTTTTGTTGTGGATTATTATAAGGTTTGGTCTTCTGGCCGACATTAGGTGATCCGTTTGTATGTCAAAATCCCATAGGAATTTATGCGTGTTATTTTCTAGGACAGCTGTTGGGTTGTGCATATACCATTTGTTTGTATGGTCAAATTTGAACTTCTTGCACATCTCCCAGTGGATCTCCTTGCCCACCCCAGTCGTGTCTAGTTTTATACTCCTTCTGTGCAAATTTGCTGCATTCGCTTATTATTCGATTGATAGTTTCATCTCTGTCACTACATAATCTACATTTGCTTTTTTGTTACATCTTATCTATTCTCGCTTTGATTTGATTGGTTCTTATGGCTTTGTTTTATGCTGCTATTTGGAGAGATTCTGTTTCTCTTTTAAGGTTTCTTTTTCTTAACCACGTCCAAGTTGTCTCGTGTGAGACGTTGTTTATTAGTCGTTTAAAACGCCCATAGTGTTGTTTTCCTCTTTTCATTACTAGCATAGTACATTTTTCTATGCCAAATTCCATCTCAATGACCTGACTGTATATTTTAACATTGTGATTTAGAGTTTCCAGTTCTTTTTCCTTTTTTACAAATAGTTTCATGTCATCTATGTACATTAGGTGAATGATCTTTTCTTGCGATTTACTAAGATTATATCCGGTTGTACATTTTCTGTGTTTGTGGTTAAGTGGCATCATGACAATTATGAATAGTAACGGTGATTGTGCATCTCCTTGAAAAATACCTTTTTGGATCTTTGTTTCAGCTAAGCTTCTCCATCCTGCTGTCAATTCCACTTTCCAGGTTTTCATAGTTTTCTCGATAAAGTTTATGACTTCATGTGATATTTTGTACATTTTGAGGCAGTTTATTATCCTGCTTTGTGGGATCATATCATATGCCTTTTTGTAGTCAATCCAGGCCATTGCTAGATTGTTCCGTCTGGTTTTGCTCTCGTTGAGGAAATGCTGATCTATGTAAAGTAACTCTCCTGTGCTTCTGGATCCTTTCGGCATCCTTTCTGTTCCCCGAGGAACAATCTGTGGCTTGTTAATGAGTAGTAAATCTCTTCACTTATTTGTGCTGTTAATATTTTCCACATCATCGGCAGACAGGTTATGGGTCAGTAGTTGATTGGGGCGGTTCCTTTAAGCGGGTCCGTTTGGATCAATTTGGTCTTTCCTTTGGTCATCCATTCGGATAAGTGTGCTCCTTGTAGGAATTTCTTTATTTCTAGTGCTTGTCTGTCGTGAAAGGAGGTGAATTTCTTGAAGCAGAATCCAAGTATTCCATATCGATTTCCAGTTTGATATTTTTGGTGTCATTTCTTGTGTTATTTTTTCGTTTTTGTCTCTACATGTTCCGGCGTCTTTCCTGTGTTTAACCATTTTAGCTTGTTTTCGTACATTTTTATCTGCGTTTTCAGTTGAATTTTTCATCCTGGTTTTGATTTTTTCTTCGTGCTTTTTGAGGAGATGCCAATTTTCTTACAAACTCATTTCGTTATGATTAGTTCATTTAATTCGGTTATATTATTCGTTGATCAATAAGGTAATACTTAATTAATTAATTTTTTTCGTTTCCGTCTTAACTTTTCTCCATTCTATGTTTCTTAGTGACGGTAAGGTAGTCTTTTCTCCGTTTATAATTCTCTTTAAATTTTCTAGATTTACTTTTTGATCTTGTGGGAGTGTTTTGTTGTGTGGTGTTTTGTTGTGTGGTGTTTTGTTGTGTGGTGTTTTGTTGTGTGTTGTTTTGTTGTGTGGTGTTTTGTTGTGTGTTGTTTTGTTGTGTGGTGTTTTGTTGTGGGAGTGTTTTGTTGTGTGGTGTTTTGTTGTGTGTTGTTTTGTTGTGTGGTGTTTTGTTGTGTGTTGTTTTGTTGTGTGGTGTTTTGTTGTGTGTTGTTTTGTTGTGTGTTGTTTTGTTGTGTGGTGTTTTGTTGTGTGGTGTTTTGTTGTGTGTTGTTTTGTTGTGTGGTGTTTTGTTGTGGGAGTGTTTTGTTGTGTGGTGTTTTGTTGTGTGTTGTTTTGTTGTGTGGTGTTTTGTTGTGTGGTGTTTCTATTTCCTGAAGCTGGTTGTACATTTCGGTTAGACTTTTTTTGTTGAAACTTGGTGTGTCTGATATTGTATTACTATCTTGTTTATTATTTATTTTCTGGTGTATTTCTTATACATCAAGGTGGGAAAACCAACCTTTCTTTATTATTGTCCTGACTTGGTCGGCAAATCTTTAGCATGTTGTCTGAAAACTAGTACATTCTTGCCAGATCTCTATCATTCCTTTCCTATATGCTCTTTGTTTAGGACTGCTCCAAAAACAGCAGTGTAGTGCAAGTTGGTTGACTTCCCTTGTCCATTTTTTGTGTTTGCGTCTCTGATTGGTGTGGCTCCTTAAATCGTCATTCGTGTACCTGAAAAAAAGAACAGCCAATATTCGCTGGATGATGTCGGGTCTCCCATGTTGGTCATCAGGAGAGCACCTGCCGATCATGTCACCCAAGCCTGTTGCCTAGGTCCCGCATTATGTCATATTTTGATTCAACATATTTACATGGGTGGCATATTGTGGCTATACTAAACCCAGGGGTTGTTCATAATCTGCGCGCCTGACACAGATGTGACCAAGAACAGTCACGGTGACTGTTCATGAACTGCAGATCACAAAAAAAAAAAAAAAGAAAAGAAAAAGAAAAAAATTAAATAGATAAAATCTTAAGCTTTAATTTCTCGGACTAAGTCCGTTATCCTGCTATTTTATGCCTTGATTTCTCGGACTAAGTCCGTTATCCTGCTATTTTATGCCTTGATTTCTCGGACTAAGTCCGTTATCCTGCTATTTTATGCCTTGATTTCTCGGACTAAGTACCTGAATTAGCTTCAGGTATTTCAATATCACCTTTATGGTTTTATATTTACTACTCTATTCCGAGACTTTATTTCCACTAAGGTCGGTCATTTTTTTTATAAAGATTAGACTGCCTGTTGTATTGAGAACGGTAATAGTTCATTCTTAACGCTTACAGAATATTTCAGGTACGTATATTTTCATCGATTGACTGAAGTCAAGCATGAGCCATATAGAATTTAGCGCGGTAAATTTAAACAAATCTATTTCGTGATTTCGAAATAGTTTAGCTGAAAATAATCTTGGGAATTAAAATGCCTTCATTTAAAGTACAACTGTTTACCAAAAGATTTTACGAGTAACGAAAAATCAATATTTTTAAGATAAAGACAGATTTTACTGATCCGACTTTCTTCGAAAACCACACAGCAAAGATTCGTTTATTTGCCCTAGCTGTTCGATTCCTGTTTTCTCCCTTTAGTGTTTTTTTTAAAATTTTATATATTATGAGAAATAGAGGTCACGTGACATTCTTGAATGTTCAATTCTAAAGTCATGCCTATATAAATTTTTTGTTTATCTATTTTTTATTCACCATCCTATATTATTATTATTAGTCTTTTGACTAATTTCCTCGATCAAGTGTTTAGCAAAAAGCTTATTTCTGATCTGAGTCCTTCAATAATTTTCTGAGAATAGCGGTCTGTGGAACTGTGGTCAAAAGCGAGGGAAATTATGAAAGAAATATTAATAAAAATAGATAGCAATCGACAATGCTAAAAAAAATGCAAGTAGAATTATGTTAAGTTTAATACTACGAGTATAAAATGGGGACGAATTAGACTGTGCATAAGACGCCTAAATAAGAAGACAATATGGCGAAATTTGAATTATTAATTTGGTTAACCTTCGAGTCTCACTGGGAGGTTATTCTTCATTTCAGATTTGCACGATTACGAAATAGAGCTAAGGGAAAAGAATAAGCCTTTCTATCCACCCCCCTCTCTCTCTCTCAATCTATCTAAGTCTGTTCTTATCTCTCTATCACGTTATGAGTGCTTCTATAAATAAATGTATGTTAATACGAAGACATATATGCAAATACGATTATACGCACAAAATCCAACCACATTTACATTAAAATGATTGAAAAAAGATATTTAAAGATAAACAGAAAATACGTAATTTTACACTTTCAGTTGATATATATATATATATATATATATATATATATATATATAGACGTGTGTGTGTGTGTGTGTATTTCAATCCATGGTTGAGTACCTACACATGTAAATTTCTTGATGTATGCCCCTCAAAGATTTCAGAGCTTTTTAGCCGCAGTAAACAAATACTGGATGTTCGCTTTATTCCCCCCCACCATACACACAAAAGAAAAAAAAGTATAAATAAACATGAATATAAACTAAAAGAAGTAATTTTTCCACTTCAAAATTTTGTTTAAAAATACCTACCAAAAGATTCATTTCGAATTGATTACAAAAACAAAAACACAACTCCTCAAACTTGAAAGAGAAACATTATATATATATGTGTGTGTGTGTGTGTGTGTGTGTGTAATGGAGGCATGGAATATTGGAGCGTCCAGTCAGTGTTCAGATGCAAACAACGCACTTGGCACCACAGATTCTAATAACGCACTTCACACCAATGTTCCTGGGAAAAGAGTGAATCTGCTCTCACGTTCATCAGTATGTGTAATCTAGTTGGACAGACTATATTTTCTATCTTAGAGTTGGCAGTCAGTCTAGGAGAACGATAATTCTGAATACAAAACCATGAGCTGGCATCATATCCTCTTATTTCAATGCCTTGTAGCAACATGCTATAACGTCTGAGACTTTCCATCTGAATGGAATTTTATTGTGCTGATCAAGATAGTCCTGATTAAGGTTTGGGCAACCCCTGGCATTAGTCTCGCTTATAAGTTTCTCTATTTCAGAAGAAAACAGGACGATACCGATTGGCTACCTTAAGAAAAAGCTTCACGTTAAAAGTTTTCAAGTATGCTTAATATATATATATATATATATATATATATATATATATATATATATATATATATATATATATTTAAAATAAACAAACAAATGACCAAGTTATTCAAGAATAAACAAATTCAAACGAAATCTAAGAATATCATTTTACAATTCAAATATTTGTTCAAATGTACCGGTATATAAATATGTATATATGTGAATACTCAGCCTAATGTGCTGAGGTTATAGAATACACCGACTGTATCTCTGCAAAGGGTTAACACACCCTTCAATGAGTGTCCTGGATATGACACTAAAATCTCTGAATGGCGAGGCTCCAGCTCTGGAGCTTTGGGAAATGCGGAGTACTTCAGCATTCCTATCGCTCCCAGGTCCACTCTGGCCCGGAGTGGTATCACTTGATAGGGACCTATCTATGGGCGAAAGAGAATTGTTTGACATTTAAACTGAGTGCAAACAAATGATCTATGGTAAATTGGATTGTTTCTAATAGAACTGTTTGATCACTTAACTGTGTGTAAACAAATAACTGATATTTGATTGAATTGTTAGTGACACATAGCAATACTTAAAACAAGTTAACTTTTTGGACTTATGTTTACAAATCATATATATCTAATATATATGTATAAACTGGATTTGGCATAAAATAACCTACAATGGTTGAAATGCCATAAAACCAAACCAAACCAAACCATATGAATATATATATGTATGTGCTTTTTTGGTTTGGATTCTTCATTAAATGGTATATCATCATTAGTGGGTAATTTAATGCCAAAATCATCTTTGTAGGAAAACAGCAGTGGTTTTGTCTGGTTTGTGTAGGTTTAATGGCATATCAACCATTGTAGGTTACTTAATGCTAAATCCATTCATATTCATATAAACAGTTCTATTTCAAACAATTCACTTTAGCATAAGTACGGAGTTTCAACGTCAAAAACAGTTCTATTTCTAACAGCTCAGTTTAGCATAGGTACGCAGTTTAGTTCTCTTTGACTCATAGATAAGACCCTATCAGGTGCTACCACTCCGAGCCAGAGTGGACATGGGAGCGATGGCAATATAGGGGTACTCCGCAAAGCTCCAGCATTACTGGAGCCACACCATCTGATATTTTATTGTCATATCAAGGACACGAGTCGGGGGAGTTTTATCCCTCTGCAGAGATGCATCAGTGTATTCTACAGACTCCTCCTTAACCGACTAGGCAAAACAGCAGTGGTACTACCCATTGCTGGCGGGTGGGAAATGGGGGTTCATATTTTTCTTTAGGGTACTGGTCCAAAAGTGAACGTAATGGCGAGACTGGAGTTCGAACTCGTTTACTACACCAGGAGAATTTTCCCTCTATGTGCTTGTGTGTGTGTATCTGGGTGCAAATGCGTGTGTATATGTGGGTGCGTATGCGTGTATATGTATGTTGCTAATGCGTGTGTATGTATGTATGTATGTATGTATGTATGTTGGTGAGTATGTGTGTTGGTTGGTTTTACGACATGTCAACCAACTTCTTTTATTTCACTCTGACATTTTAGAGTTTCGCTTGGACTATACGGTTGGAAATCAGCTCAGTCTCTTGGTAATTTTTTCTCCTTCACACTCGACAATGGTTGCTGGTTCGCACTCCCAACTTTTATAAGGGCTTTGAATAATTCCAAATTTGATCACCCAGCGAATTTTCAAATGAGCAGGTGTTTCACATTCTGGTATGTTGATAATTCAACGCAGTGTTGGCTCTTCCAATACATCTTGGAGCTCCAAGTGAGAAATGAGAGCTTGAATGGAGTTAAAGTTGAGAGAATTATTCCCAAAGAGTATGACTCTCCTTCTACTAAAAGTACTTAACCACACTGACGGAAACCACACCCAATAATAATAATAATAATAATAATAATAAACATGCGATAAATTCTTGCAATTTGAATATTCCTTATATACCTTTACGGAATTTAATTCACTTGAGAAATTGTTTTTGAAATTTGTTTGATACTATAAAAAATTCAATCAAATGAAAAAAAATGTTATCGTCTTTTTGATTAAACGGAAAACATTTCAGTATATTCTAGTTGATTGAAAGATATGAACAAACTGAAATCGATAGTTATGTTCAGACCTATATATATATATATATAATCAGACTAAGATAATTACAGAGTGAGATAGATTATTAGATATAAACAAACTGAGATAGCTTCGGTTTGGTGACTTTGTTTAATGGCATATCAACTTCTGTGGGTAATTTGATTCGAAAACCATTCTTATGGAAGAACAGCAGTGATACTATTTAACCCATAAGCATGGGTGGGAGTGGAGGCTCAGAGTATTCTTACTTTTCCCTATGTGAAAATGACCGTAATTGTGTGACTGACGTTTGAACTTGTTTACTTCGAGGCTGTAATACTGCACTTTAGCCCTTACGCCACGGGGACTCCCTCGGACTCAGATATAAACAAACTGAGATGGATAGGTTGGTAATTTCGTAAGTATAAAGATAGGTGCAAATCAGATAATTATACATAATGAGAGGACGATTAATGTGATATTATATATATATATATATATATATATATATATATATATATATAAATTTGGTGTTATTGATTCATATCAATACTCATAGAAGGATGGAAATAAATTTATTATCCTAATGTGACCGGATATAGTTTTTCTTATAGGAAATGTTGCTCTGTGATGTTAGTTACATTGAGCTTTTTACCAGGAAAATTTAAATGTTCGTAGTTGAATAATTCAATTGTCCTGACGGAATTATTCCCGACTCTGGTTTAACTGGACTGAATAATACACACACACACACACACACACACACACACACACACACACACACACACACACACACACACACACACACACAGGTCATTTGGCGAGTTAATAGAGGAGCAAATGTTGCAGTGTTGTTAATTAGTGCTCAATATCAATAATAAAGCCTTTATATATATATATATATATATATATATATTACATGGTAGTGTCTGTGACTCTGGGTTTCATGCATTTTGCATTGTCTGAAGAATACAAAATGTATGAAATCCAGGGTCATAGACACTACCATGTAATATATATATATATATATACAGAGAGAGAGAGAGAGAGAGAGAGTAAATAAAGGATTGTAATCCGACAATATGTAGAAAAACTGATAACAACGATCCAAGTGGAAGGAATGATTTATTAACGGGTCAACACTATAGCGTTTCGGTTCTACTGAACCATCATCAGGACCATGAGGGGTGATATTAATAATTTTAAGTTAACGATGGATGATTAGAAATGTGAAATACAAAAACCTACGGGAAAATATGTATAGTAAGAAAAAGTTAGCCGTTTAACTGGCAAATCAGCGTTTGCTGTTTAAATTACGTCATTTGACTTATTAGGAATATTGTATAGAATTTATGTACGATGTTTAACGAGAAAGGTTTCGAGACAGAAGGAAGAAAAGAAAGAAAGAACAAAAGAAGAATAAAAAGCATGGAAATTATCAGATATACGGAAAATATGACTAAGGATGGAATATATTGTAGCTATTTAAAATGCGTTTGCTTAAGTAAGGAGAAATATTATAAAAGCCAGGACGAGTATTTAGGGAACTAACGAATGAGATAGCTGCGGCTTCGAAAATTCGTCTAAGATTTTTATTATGGATGTAAGTGAGCTTCTTAGCAGAGTTGAAGTCAATGTTATGATTATGTTGAGAAATATATTGGAATAATGCGTTGTTTGAGTTGCTAATTCTTATGTCTCTTTTGTGCTCTTTCAAACGAATATGAAGGTTTCGGGATGTTTCACCGATGTATTTTAGTTTACAATCCTTACAAGGGATGCAATAAACACCGGCGTCAGAAAATATGTTACGTTGAGGGCTGGAGTGTACTAATTCGTGGATTGTTTTAGAAGGTAGAGAAGTAGTTTTGATATTGAGTTTATTTAAGTTGTTATGCTGTGAGAAGAAGAAGTTTTTGGCAAAGTTATATATCTATGGGAGGAACTAGTTTTATCACATAGTGAGTAGACATTAGCTTGAGATTGATTCTTGTTGTGGATTTTGGGGGCTTTAGATTTAGCATAATGTATAAAGGATTTGGGGTACTGTAGGTTGAGGAAGGAGTTTTCTATGTGGATGAATTCATCGTTTAAATATTTCGAGGAACAAATGCGTAGAGCTCTGAGGTAAAAACCTATGATGATAGCTCTTTTAGTATTGTTGTTGTGGTGGGAATAAAAGTGAATGTGGTCGTTTTTACAGGTAGTTTTACGATAAACCTTAAATTCTAGTTTGTTGGTATTCCTAATAAGTAAAATGTCCAGAAAAGATAAGGTGCAGTTATATTCAAGTTCATATATGATTTGCCAGTTAAACGACTAACTTTTTCTTATTATACATATTTTCCCGTAGGTTTTTGTATTTCACATTTCTAATCATCCATCGTTAACTTAAAATTATTAATATCACCCCTCATGGTCCTGATGATGGTTCAGTAGAACCGAAACGCTATAGTGTCGACCCGTTAATAAATCATTCCTTCCACTTGGATCGTTGTTATCAGTTTTTCTACACACACACACACACACACACACACACACACACACACACACACACACACACACACACACACACACACACACACACACACACACACACACACACACACACATATATATATATATATATATATTCATCCTGATGATCTGGAAAGGTGAAATCTAGGTAGATTTCTTCGGATCCATTCGGTAGTTACATTATATATATATATATATATATATATATATATATATATATATATATATGTGTGTGTGTGTGTGTGTGTGTGTGTGTGTGTGTGTGTGTATAACTACCGAATATATATATATATTAATGTAACTACTGGATCATCAGGATGAAGCTGACCTTAGGGATTAATATAGACTAGAAATACATTATATATATATATATATATATATATATATATATATGTGTGTGTGTGTGTGTGTGTGTGTGTGTGTATCAATATATTCTTAACGTGACTCTTACATATTATGATTAGATTAAGAATAGTTACGGAGAGGCTTTAAGCATCCAAGAAACCTCAATAAAAATCAACGCCCAAAACATAAAGAAATTAAATAAAAAAAAACAAATAAAAGCACCAGAGATTTGTTAAGTTTGTGCTATAAAGAAGGGACTTTTTTTTAATCTTTAGCAATTCACACAATGATTAGTCAGTCAATTTTTTGTTGGTGGCACACTTGTTCTAACGATCATATAGACGGAGATTTTATCTCTGCTTTTCAATTGATACATCTCAGGAAAAAAAAAGGAAGATGAGAATTTTGGTTTGGATATCTAATGAAATAATAATTTTTGTTATTGAGAAATGTTGACTTTTGTCAAAAATCTGTGAAGATGTTCTTTCAAGGTGTGGTATGCAACTTGTGCTTCTTTCCACCTACCCTTGCAAGAATCTGATAAAAAAAAACAATTAAAATGCAATTATAATGCAGAAGAAAAATTGGGGTTTCAAATATGCCTTAAAGTATCAAGTGAAAATACATAGAAAAAAACAAACAAAAACAAACAAACAAACAAACCAAAAAAAAAAAAAGCAAAAAACAAAACACGTTAAACATATATGAAATATTTGTCACACGTGAACACATATCGACACTGCTGAACGTATTCGTACAGATACAGGATGACATTCATCAAACACATAGATGCACACACACACACACACACACACACACACACACACACACACACACACACACACACACACACACACCTATGCATGTGACTGTTTTGGGACTGGATTATTTGTGTATTTTCCACTGGCCTCTGTAGTCGATCTTCAAGTTTAAAAAGAAAGATAATTTTCGAATATGGGTTTCCAACGTTTGATATTTTCTCATCGTAACATCTCAATCCATTTCTATTATTTAACTTTGTGGCATTCAAAATAAATGCACAATTGATATTTACTCACTTTCTACAAGCTTTGACATATACACACGCACATAGCTCCCTACCCTAACACATAAAAGCACAATCATATTTTCTAACCTATATACACGCATTAGGCAGAGTCAGACACATATGCAACAAGATATACCCTCGAAATATTTGGTAAATAAGTCAATAAATCGTAGCGTATATTTTTTTTATGCCGAGAGAATGATAAAAGAATTAGCTTTGAGTCTTCAATGGAATTGCCATCTGTCCCACGTAAAAAAATACCCGACCCTCTTCCACTGTCAAAGACCCCGAAACCACTTAACGGTTCTATTATAGCAAATGAACAAGTCTTTAGTGTTTACGAAGGATCTGAAGCTGTGAGAAATGATGTTATTTAAAGTAACGCTCTGAATGAAGCTGACATCACACGAGTATTACCTTTGATTGAATGGCCAATTATTTGCCTTCACAAAGGGACTGGAATGATGCCTAACGTTAGTGAGCTTCTCTTGCAAGTTGAATTTTTATATTAATTGAGATTTGTGTTAGGCTTCACTAAAAAATTCACGTTTTGCGATGAATCACCAAATTGTCTTCTGGTGAAATTATTGTCAAACCTAAATAATTAACACTGTTTTTATGATTATAGATTAAAGTCTGACTCACCCTGTCCGTGAGGCTAATAATATAATGATTGTATCTTTTTCAGAGGGCTAAGACATCCCCTCAAATGAGTGTATTCGGTGGTGAGGATAAAGTTCTGGAGCTCTGGGGAGCGTGAAGTACCTTTTCATTCTCATTATTCCCAAGTCCTCTTTGAGCTAAAGTGATAGGATTAGTTAGGTCTCACCTATGGATTAAATAGATCTATTTGAAAATTATTTGTAGTAGATTGGAATATGTGAAACGATCTAACAGAACGTCCAATTGGTGAGGCTTCGAATACGCTAAATGTAAACCCTGCTGAAGAGTACGACCCCCAGCAAACAAGAATATCCTGGGCATGATACTAGACTGCATCTGATAGTGAGGCTCTAATTCGGGAGATTGGAGGAGGGGATAATAGTCCTTCATTGTTATTACTCGCAGGTTCACATTGACCGTGAGAATTGGTAGCACCTGTTCGGGTTCCATCTATTGGGGTGGGAGAAACCCCGTGGCGTAATGGCTAACGTGCTGCATCGTCATATCGAAGAAAGCAAGTTCGAACTCCAGTCGTGCTATAACGTTCACTATAGAACAAATACAATTAAGAAAATTATGAACTCCCTTATCCCTCCAGCAATGGATTAAATGATATCACTGCTGTTCTTCAACTAGGATGGCTTTGGCATTAAATAACCCACGAAGGTTGATATGGTATTAAACAACAGCAAAAAACAAAAACAAAAAACAAAAAATAAAACTAAACCTAACCATTTATTGGTCTGTATAAAAAGTATTAGTATTTGATAGGATTGTCAGGAAAAAAAATCCAAAATAAAAATAAACCCCAAACTAAAACAAAACAAAAAACGAAAACAAACTCCGAAGAAACATTAACACAAAAATGTAAACATGAACGTACGATGAACGCGATTCCCTAACGTCTCGGCATAAAACAACGCTAGACTGATCGTTAAAATCAATCAATCTATCAATCATATGACTGTGTTATTTGTTATTGATAGGAATGCTTGATACCATTTGCAAAAGATTCGAGAAAAACAGAAGCGTGATTTAGAAAAAATCTATTTATCATTACAATGAGATATTTCCAAATGAATCTAATTTCATAATAAGGATTTGATATACCGTTAAAGAAATAAACCTCACCAGTTAAAACAATTCGAGCCAAAAATCCGATGTTCTCCTTCCTTATTTCAAAGCCCATGGAATTTTTCGTGCTAAAGAAAATTTCCAAAAATAGCGATTTTTCTATGAATATTGATGTATTCTAAATTAATTGTGGATGAAAGAAATTATTGGGCATCTATATGAATACTTGAGTTTAGTAACCAGCTACAACGTTTCAGATTTTCCTTACTTCTAGAATTTAACTGTGCTTGTCAAGTTAGTATTGAATAAGGCCAGTGCAACCAGTAGCATTCTTCTTTCATGCAGGTTTCTCTATATATTTCTGAAGAAACGGAGACGTAATAGATATCGATCGGCCACCTTAATAGTAAACTTCAAGTTAAAGATATATATGTATTCTTAAAGTAAAAACAAAAAATTACAAAACTAATGAACTACTTTAAAAACCACCATTTCTCAATTGAAAGATTTGCACAAATTGAACTACACAAAAATATATATACATGTAAATACCCGTGTATGTGACTGTGTGATTCTTTAAATAAGATAAACACACTTTCACTATTATAAGAATTCAGGTGCGTTCTGTGTGGCAGATAAACAAAATCGCATCGTGTTCTGTTCTAGGCCTAATAAACAACTGGCTTGTGTAAAAAGTTCGATCTGCTCAGTGCTTCACCACTTTCCTTTTTCTGACAAACTAAGCTTAAGTATTTCTTGTTTATTTTGGCGGGAAAATCTGAAAAATAGAAAAGAAACTGCAATCTCTTCGAATCGTCTAGCAAGAAAAAAAAAAAGAAAAAGAAAAAAAAAGGCAGGACTAATATAATCCTTCGCTTCATCAGTAACTAAGATAAAATTCTCTTCAGGGAAGATTCATAGAATAACAAAAAATCTCTCTGAATATGTTTTGTTTTTTCTATTCTTATTTTTTTATAGAAATAGTTAATGGGGTGAGGAACCATTAAAAGCAAATCTTCCCGCCATTTTGACATCTGTCCGCCATTTTGACATTTCAAAGTCCCCCCTCAAAAAAAAGAAAGAAAGAAAGAAAGAAAGAAAAAAAGCAAAGGATGACTCATATTCAGCCACGTAACACACACACACAGAGAGAGAGAGAGAGAGAGAGAGAGAGAGAGAGAGAGAGAGAGAGAGAGTTTGAGTTTTGTTTAACGGCATATCAACCCCTGTGGGTCATTTAATGCCAAGAGAGAGAGAGAGAGAGAGAGAGAGAGAGTATATATGAAGAATTTTTTAATGAGATCACTACGATCAAATGTTCGTAAAATCTCACCCGGTATTACCGTAACTTATACACTAACAATTTTAATTTCTTTTACAGAGCCTAAAGAAATCAATTCTTAGTTTACAGGTCTTTTAGTATGCGTATAAAAGCGAAGAAGGACAACCATCTGTCAAGAATTATTAGAGATAAATCAGCTAGAGCTATTTTTTTTTTTTTTTTAGTTCGGGCTAATGTCTGGTTGCAAGTAAGAACCCCAAATCAAGATCAAAGTCATTTCCTTATTAAAAGTTGGCTGTTCATAAGGTTAACTGGATGCAACAAAGATTCACAAGTATGAGATACCCAGAGGAGAAATCGAACCATTGTCAATGATGAGACAAAGCGAAGAATACCTTTTTGATTTTCATCATTTCATCTGTTGTGAATTGAAAATTTAAAAAAATGACCATTGATTAGAATTTGTTGTGTCATTGATATAATATTCGTCAGTTTCACGAGATCGCATGGTTGCTGACTACACCCCTCATGGAAAGGTGAAACCCCCTCAAAAAAGAGGTCTCCTAGGTATGATGCATTTCTAGAGATCTGAGGAGAGGGGTGTATCCCTTCATTGCCATTACTCCCAAGTTCACTCTCACTCGGATTGGTAATACTTGTTAAGGTCTCATTTATGGATCAAATTGATCTGCTTAAAAATATTTGATAGGGTTATGTCCAAAATAAAAAAAAATATATATAGATCTGAACGCTCTTCCCTAACCTGTAGATATAAAATAACACTTGACGGATTGACGTGCCGTTAAAATCAATCAGTCAATCAGATTCCATGGATCTGCTCTCAGTATCGCCACAGGAATTACCAGAACTCAGTTGCTGAGACAATCTATTTTGTATGAATGCAATTTTTTTTTTATAGCCGGGTGTTTTCCAATTTAATATCTTCTTGGGTGTTGCTCAGGGTAAATGAAGATGTACGTCGGTCTGTGGACCTTTTTCAAGTCCTTGGAGTTCTTTTCTCATTTTTTACTTTATCTTTTAGCTTTTCTGCTCCGATGTTTTTTGCTCTAGAAATGTTATACTTTCTTTGCTCCCGATTGTTTATTCGCCCTCATATTTTCCCCACCGACTTTTATAGGTAGAAGTTTCTTTGATTATTTTTTAAGATCCTGTTTTACATGTATTATTTGCTTCTGTCCCGGTATCTTTTGAGTCTCCCTTTTTATTTATTCCTTTCTTCCAGTTTTATGTCAGTCTTGTCTTTGGTTTTCTTTTTTAGACTTTTGCATTCAATTATATCGTTGTGTATTTTCCCTTTCTTAGTGCTTTCCCTTGTTCTTGCAGTTTCTTTAATCGTCAATCTAACCTCATTTCCCATCCATCTTTTTGTATTTCCGTTTTGGTACCTTAGGGGATACCATTTTTGTCACTGACTAGTTTTTTTCTTGCATAGATTAGATTTCTTTGGTACGGTGATGTCCGTTGGGATATATTTTTAATAATCTATTTATCTTTTCGGTTTCTACCTCGATTTTTTTTATCGAGTCTTGATATCTTTGGTATCGCAATATCCTTTCTTTTTCAGTCCTTATGTTTTTGATTATTCGTCATTGTTTCTTTCATTTGGTGTTACCATTAATCATGTGGTTTTCGTTTCTGTTATGATTTGGTTTTACATATTTTGTATTTTATCTTATTTTGGTACCTCTTGTTTGCCATATTCTTCATGACTTACCTGTTCACATATTTTCATTATTTCGGTGTCAGGAAACCACCCTTTCTTTAAAATTATCCCAGCTTGGTCTGTTTGGCTTGTTGCATTAGAACATGCAGCTTCTTCCCAAATTTATATAATGCTTATCCTATAACCTCTTTGTGTTGAGTTACTGTTGTGTTCTGATTAGTGAACACAAGTAGTTGTAATAAATAGACAAACCAGGATATGTGAGGAAATAGTTATATTTACAGGAAAGAGTATTTACAAGAGAGAGACTGTTAGTAGTAGGAACATAGGATTAGTGATAGAGTAAGGATATACTTCAACAATAGGAAACACTCTTCAGACCCGTAGACGTAGACTGATCTCTGTTACTGCCATATATGGCAGATGGAACAGCTCATTATGTCGGGATGGTAGGTAATACCCAACAGTTACTGTTAAGATATTAGTGGATTACATTGTTATTTTCTCCTTTATTCCACTTCTTTCTATTGCCTTTCTAATGAATTGGACTTTGTGTACTTAGAAAAACCAACATTCGCAGGATGCAGTTTAGTCCCCCGATGTTGATATTAAAGAAGCACCTGCCGATCATGACACTCAAATCAATCATTTGAGTGTCATGTTTCATTGTATTTAGCATTGTCATTTTTCAAGGGTAATATATTTCGGTTATACCAGACCCAGGGTTGACTGATATCTTTGTTTCTATCACAGATTTGACCTGATATTCTTCAAAGGAAAAATACAGTCAGTAGTTCACAAAAAATAATATCCTTACGCTTTTTAATTTAAAATTTGTACGTTATAACTTTGTATAATTCCATGTATTTTAGTCCGACTTTGTAAGTTGACCTGTTTATTTGTTTTATTAAAGTTCAATTTAGCTGGATCAATAAGTTTAAGTTTTTGGATGTAACAATTTAAAAGAATAAAGACTTTTTCTCTCTCAATTCTTGTCTTTTCTTATCGACAATTCCAAATATATTCTTTTTTCTTTGGGTTACAACAGTAATTACAAATTACAAAAAATAATATAGTTTTTTTTTGTTGTCTAAGACAAAGAAAAGAATAAACTAGGTACTTTTGACACCGACACAAGTTTTCTTTCTACTGAAAGTAAAACATTTTTTTAAAAAAGGATATAAAGCAAAAAGCAAAGCAAAACAAAACAAAGACATTTTTTACCTTAATTTCTGTCTTTTCTAATCACCTACTGCAAATATAATTTTTTTTATTTGCATAATAATGTTAATTAAAAATTGAAGAATGATAACACAACTTTTATTTGCTAAGACAAAGAATTAATTAGTTTTTTTTGAAACCGACTCTAATTTTCTTTCCTTTGTTAAAGACAAAAGCAAGTCATATGAGTTTCTCTGTCACCTCCGGTACTTTGAGCTAAAAGATAAAACAAACTAAAAAAAAGTGTATAAAAAGACAATTTTTATTCAAATTTTTGTCTTTTCTCATCGTCTTCAGTAAATACATTCTTTTTTCTTTGGGTAATAACGGTAATTCAACTAGTATGATTATGATTATTATTATTAATGAATGAATGAACTATGATGAAAAACATTTTCTTCGACCAATATATCTTTAACAAAGATTATCGATTTCCTTATCGAAGAACTACATTCAGCGGAGAATTGCAATCATATACATGAATAATTTATACAGAGAAAATTTCAGATGAGAATTCAGTTGATAATTTCGTGTCAGGTTATGTATATATATATCGAAAGAGATAGATAGAGAGAGAGAGAGAGAGAGAGAGAGAGAGAGAGAGAGGGAGGGGGTTCTTTGTTTAATGGCATATCAACCATTGTAGGTTATTTAATGCCAAAGCTATTCTCCTAGAAGAACATTAGTGGTATTATTTAACCCATAGCTGGGGGTTCATACCTATCCCAAGGGTATTTAGCCGAAAGTGAACGTAATAGCGCGACTGGAGTACGAACTCGCTTACGACGATCCCGCTGTCCATCGCTTTAACCATTACACCACGAGGACACCCCAGGGAGAGAGAGAGAGAGAGAGAGAGAGAGAGAGAGAGAGAGAGAGAGAGAGAGAGAGAGAGAGAGAGAGAGAGAGAAGACAAATAGGAATATTTCTTTGTTGCCATTTTTGCTTGTTTCACCCTTTTATTGGTGATCATTTTCCTGTGTGTTTATTGGTCATCACCAAGAAAAACGTTTTTGTGTAGGCAAAACAAAACATTCAAGTTTTTAAAAGACATGATATAAAAGAAGCGACGAAAAGTTAACTGGCAACGTAGTTTATCCAATTATTGAATGAAAATTATTTTTTTGGTATCCAAGTGTCTTCAAATAATCAGTATATGACCTTCACTGCTGCACGCAACTGGCACTAAGCTCTCTATTCGGGAGATATCTATTAAGGAGAACCAGAGTGTTTACACACACACACACACACACACGCAAACTAAGCATTGTGTAGATTTGACGCAAGGCCACGAGAATGAGGCATTAAGTGAGGGTGGAATTTACTATTTAGGAGTAAAGAACATACGAGACTTGTTATCATTATTCCGGAACTCAGTGTTCATGTTTGCAGTTTAAAATTATTCAAAGGAATTACAATTATAAAGTAAGACTATCTTATCGTATTTTTTATTGTATTTTATTGTTGTATTTAAGACATTTTTTCATTTACTTTTTTTAGCAAAAACTAATTTATGTTTATAGTAAATTTGATATTTTTACTCAAAATAACTTTCTGGATAAAGTGTTCAAATAAAGTTATGTTTTTTCATGTTCATATGTTGTATTGTCCTTTATGGATTCATCAACGAGATAATCAAACTTGTTTACGAAATTCAATTAACGAAACGAAACTCTTCTTTATAGAAATCTCTCTCATTTTATTCTTGAAAGGGGCACACAGTTCGTTGTAAGTTTGAGAGATAGATGGAGACATAAACTCAGAAAGGGGACTTCTTGCCCAATATCTTGTTCCTGGAGCCAGGGGGTGCTAACGGCTCTGATCGGCTGCGTATCCCTGTCTCGACTTTCGATTCTGACTGGACTGCCCGTCTAAATCTGACTGCGTGGTTTTCATATCACGTGGTCTCCTTCCGGTTACACACCTGCTCGACCGGCCTACATCGACGCACTGCCCTCCCCCTGTTTACTAATCACAACGTGACAGCTTGTCAAAGGACACGGGGTCACCAAAAACGAATCCACAATCCATGTCAACAGTCATTATATAACATCTATCTATCTATCTATCTATCAATCTCAGTCTATTCATGACAATTCATATCTATCTATTTACGAGGGTCGTTTCAATATTTTTAAGCCTCGTCTAGAAAGAAGAATCATCTCTAAACATTTTTGTTGTGATAACTCACTATTACTTCATATAAAAATAGAAAAACCAATTCAGATTTCGATCTTAATATCTTTGTTGGTGACAGGTGTGTAACTAATCTAAAATCTGGGTGAGGCTTAGAACTTTTTGAACGATACTCGCATCTCTCTCTCTCTCACAGAGAGATAGAGTTCATTTAAAAATCTATGTATTTATTTTTATGTCTACTTAATTTCTTTTGATTTTTAAATAGTTAGAATGAATTTTGGAAATGTTCAAGTTCAAATGACTTTTATTAAAATAGAAGTTAGTATCGAAAATTTAAAAAGCATTTAATCAGTCAGAGAAGAAATTAATTCTGATTGGCACTCACTTAATAATAAGAACTTGTTTAATTATAAAGAAACATTAGAAATAGACGAAATAGTTTTTAAAAAGACGAAATAGTTTTACATCCATTTTCTTATAAACAACTTGATGAAATAAATATAAATATTTATGACATTTCATCAGTTAAATAGTCTCTTTGCGAAAAATGATGATTTCATGAATAATAAAAAAGGGGACATTTCATTCCTATTCAGGTCTACAACTGGTGGGAATTCAGAGTTTTTCTTCGTCAAAACCGATAACCCTACCAGGGTTAAAGACCCCGCTCTGCCCTACTATTTATCCATAGCTGGAGGGAGAATTGTTGTATTCCTACCTTTCCAAAGGGTACTAGCGTTATTTAAAATGCAAACAATCTCACTCCGGATTTGAATCCGGGCTGCCGAGTACTCTTCTTATGATGTTTACCTTTATATCACGAACACCTCATTTCATGAAAACACGTGAATAAAAAAAACAAACATTAAGAGACGTCTATTACTCAAAATAAGAGACAGTTATATATGTATATATATATATATGAAAAAAATTTGCTTTTGTCAAACTTTATCGTAATGTATGTAAGTAATAATAGATATAAAAATATGAAGTATATGAGAATTAATATATATATATATATATATATATATATATATATATATATATATATATTTGTTCGGTTTCTTTGTTTGATGACATATGAACCTACGTTGGTTATTTATTTCCGAAGGTATCCTCATGTAAAAACAGTAGTGGTACTATTTTAATATACAGCTAGGGAAGATAAGGGTATTAGTCCAACAGTGAAGGTGATAGCACGATTGGAGTCTGAACTCGTTTACTACGATTCCGTAGTCCATCACGTCAGCCACTACGCCACAGAAACATAGAAATATATATATATATATAT
Source organism: Sepioteuthis lessoniana (assembly GCA_963585895.1). Lineage (NCBI taxonomy): Eukaryota > Metazoa > Mollusca > Cephalopoda > Myopsida > Loliginidae > Sepioteuthis > Sepioteuthis lessoniana. Next base: position 3,605,845 of record OY757930.1, read on the forward strand.
ATATATATATATATGTATATATATATATATATATATGTATATATATATATATATATATGTATATATATATATATATATATGTATATATATACATATATATACATATACATATATATATATATATATATATATATATATATATATATATATATCAACAACAGACGTGATGCATGCATGTTGTTAATTTTGATGAACTTCTCCCAATAATCCTAAGTAGCCACTCTCAACGAGCCAAAAGCACTTTTGATAATTAATGACGATCAATGATAATTATTTGAATACATTAAGTTTTTCCATCAATCGTAAAATCTTAGAATTTTCCTATGCATCAAGTAGGATCAAATCTTTTCAATAGAATAATATTTTCTTACCATTCTTGTTGATTTTTTAATTATATTCTTATCTTACTTTTGATTATTCATCGATTATCAGAACACTCAAACTTCTTTCAAATGATATTCAGTGCTCAAAATGTGATGGGTACGACTGTCATCTTGAGGTTCTACATTTTCTTCGGTTTCTGTTGTCCTATACGCCACTTGAAAGTTCATTTTAAACAATATTCGACAAAAATCTATAATTGATAGTGTATCTATACAAGGTAAAAAATAATCCGTAAAATTTCATTTTCTTCGTCAAAAATATAATCGATATATTCAAAGTTTATATATATATATATATATATATATATATATATATATATATATATATATATATATATATATATATAATTTACTCTTAACTTTAGTAAAATTTCATGTGGTTCACACAATTGTCAGAGAGAAATGCATCTGCTGATTAGGTTTTAAACCTGCGATACCATACAAGTATCGTCCAATTTTCTATGTACTTAACTTATTTCTGTTGTCATCTTCCATAATATATATATATATATATATATATATATATATATATATATATATATATATATATATAATGTTAAAAAATGAATATTTATTATTAGATATTTATTATTGTCCGTTACTGGTTATTCTGACAACAGGATCTTCAGATGTATACAAATGTTAAAAATTTTTTATGCCTTTTATTTATTCAGGTATGGCTATTCGGGGGAAAAAGAAAGGAGATAGAAAAGAGATTCCCCCCCGCCTCTCTCTCTAAGTTCCTTCTTTTCCTTTGCTTTTATTTTCTTCGCCCTTTTTTCTCTTTATTTTAATCTTACTTTACAAAATTGCAACTAATTAAACTAATATTCAGACCAATTGTTAAATAGAATTCATTATAATGATAACATATTTATGATAATTCTGCATTTTAGTAAAACAATTTACACTCATCGTTTTTTTTTTTTTTTTTTTTTGCTTATGTTGGTTCGACAACATTTAAGCATATCTCTTATAAAACGATGAGGCTAAAACATTATTGTCAGAAAATAAAAGGAAATGTTCAATAGTTCGATCAATAACAAAATATATAGAAACGTGAATGCATATGATTTTATACCAGCCAGACGGCCGGTCTGTTTTGCCACATTTAACAAGAGTCATAATGCAATCTTTCAAACCATTAAATTTTCGTAAAATTTACTATAAATCCTCATTGTCGAGATATATCTTTCACCTTACACCCATCTTCATCTCTTTTTCTATTATTGCATAAACATAGGCATCTAAATTTACATGTAAATTTTCTCTAGCGATATGCTCCTGTAAACACACACACACACACACACACACACACACACACACACACACACACACACACACACACACATACATACATACATGATGGCTGTCGTCTCTGTTTCGAGCGTGACCACCTCTTTTATCTCATGTCCTCTTCCTTTCTCCCCTTCTCCCATTAAATTGTATGTGTTCGTAGGTGACTCTTCAGGCCAGCCAAGCTGCGACAGATTTTGCCACAGAATTGGCACAACCGATCAGTTTACATCCATCCATCCAAACATACATACATCAATAATCCTTTTAAACTAATAATAAATCTGTACATATTCGTATATAATTGACATTTTTCTCTCCCTGGTCTCCCTCAAGCAGAGAATAGAGGTTTTCACGGACAAATTAACTCCAATAAGATATTCACAGACACAAATCCTGGAATTAGAAAGATCGTACCTCTATCAAAACAATCTTCACTCAAGTCAAGTAAAAGTTGGCGACTTTAGTCGAGGGGGGTGTGTGACCCAAAGTCTCTGATTTTTAATAGCTACTATACACAAGGGTGTAGGGGAGGGAGCTACTACATTCCCTTCACCCTGATCCTTACCTTATAATGCTGAGTGTTAAGCAAGGCGGCATCAAGTACCAACCTGTGATTGAACTGCAGTCTCCCGAACCATTGGCGAGCACTCTATTCATTAGCCCACACTTAAACAGCCCTAACAATTATTAATCCCTGAAGAAAAACTATAAAGTCTGAAACACGTGCAGAACACAAATATATGAAATAATAAAGACGTAAATACCGAATTCAAATTTATTTACGGCCCTATTCATTTTAAAACATTTACTTTTCTTTAGCTGGACCAATAACAACTATATTATATATATATATATATATATATATATATTATATATATATATATAAAACATACACGCCTGCCTGATAATTGTCGTATAAAGACGTCATGTAACTACTGGTCTCAATAAAGGTCCAACGCTATCAAATATCTATAAACCTTAATATATATTTATTTATCATTATATTATATAATTGCTCTATTATAGATATTGAAAACTCTCCAAATTATACAGCATTTGGTCTGTCACAATCCCACCAAGTGAGGCGGTGAAAATCAGACACTGTTCCAAGATATATATATAGATATATAATAGGATGTACAGCTGGGAGTATTTTACTGATTTCAAACTCTTTTAATGATAAATTTAATCATAATTGTGTCTGTGTATATATATATATATATATATATATATATATATATATATATATTATATATATATATATATATATATATTTCATATGATCAAGGAGGAAACCCAAGGGGTAGGAGTATCCAATTCTGAGTGCTCAAAACTAAGAAAGAATTTTTAACTTATAAGCTTTATAAAAATCATCTTCAGATGAGATATTCAAAATTATGAGATGTTTTTATAAAAACCATCTTAAGATGGTTTTTATAAAACTTATAAGTTAAACTTATAAGAATTTGTTAGAGCCAGAAATAAATTTGTAATGACACCAAGAAAGTGAAGTTTTTTCTTTGTTATATTATATAATATATATTATATATATATATACATATGCAATGTGTCCAGATGGTGATATTTCCGGATGTTTTTTTTGGGCACAGAAACGAAAGAAAAGGAATTAAAATTAATTAACATATGTTCATATTAAATGTTATATATATATATATATATATATATATATATATATATATATATACATATATATATATATACATATATATATATATATACATATACATATAACATATGCTAATTAATTTTATACTTTTCCTTCGTTTCTGACAACCAACAAAAATACATCTGCATCATGAAACGTTTTATATATATATATATATATATATATATATATATATATATATATATATATATATATATATATATATACGAGTATAGACGTAAAGACTGAAAATAATACCCAGTATGTATGATGTACTCCAACCGTTATTGTGTTAGAATAAAATCACAATTCAGATACTATTTCAAAGCAACGAAAGAGTTTTGAAAAATAGCTTATACCATTTAATCCATGTGGAAAAGTATTCTCACCCACTAAAGAACTGATCGAAAATCTGCAATCGAAATGTGTTGAGAAATCTTTCAAACCCAAATTCATGTCTTCCCTCTGACTCTATGCAAATGACGATTGAAGGTTTTTCAATTTGTCATTTTTAAAAACAGCATCTTCACATCTTTGACGTGCTGACTTTTAGTCAGTATTTTCATCTTTTATGATCTGACGTTAAATTAAACAAACATTGAATTATTTTTTAAAAACATTTTTTTCTTTGATTTCTTTTTCCGTTTTAGAAATCAAATAAATGTCGCATGCAAATATGTTTTGTTTATTTGTTTATTCATTTGGGTGGTCATTAAAATCAAAATTAACGGGAGGACATGTGTCGTAATGGATAATGCGTTGACTTGCCGTCTTATAGTTAGTGAGTTCGAGCTCCAGTCAAGTTATTTCAGTCTGATACCATTGAAAAAGATATGAACCCTCTTATCCCAACAGCTAACGGTTGAAGAGTACCTCTTCTTTTTACGAGAAAGGTTTTGGCATTAATTAACCCACGAAGGTTGATATGACTTAAACAAAGAAACTAAATTGAGCCATGGATTGATACATATATAGAGAGATATCACAAGGGATAGAGAGAGACAG
>OY757930.1:3614719-3624719 GCA_963585895.1 Sepioteuthis lessoniana
CGCATATATCATATATACAATAAAAATTGATGTAGATATTCAAATCAGATATTTAGATTTTATTTTGAAGTTTTAATTTCAGGCAATTATCTTAGGATTACGTAAAATATTATAATATTAATCCCATTTATATCGTCCTGTTAATGTATGTATGTATATATTTAGGTATGTATGTATGTATGTATTTACCAATGTTCATTAAAAGCTACAGGGAAAGCTCTATTTAACCATTTCGCTGGCTTATTTTTATTGTTGTCTTTTAAGATTTTTCTTAAATTCTATTTTTTAACAAAAGATACTCAAGGGAAAGAATGCTGCCAAAAAATACCTAATGTTAATAGACAACACACACACACACACACACACACACACACACACACACACACACACACACACACACACACATATATATATATATATATATATATATATATATATATATATATACAAATTGAATGGAAAAGTTGCTGGGTCAATGAAGAAGAGAATTTTTAGGTATATATATATAATATGTAGAGAGAGAGAGAGAGAGAGAGAGAGAGAGAGAGAGAGACAGACAGAGACAGAGACAGAGAGGGAGAGAGAGAGAAATCACAGATTGGAAAAATACGACAGAGAGTGAAAAAATTTGTGGAAAAGTGGATAAAGAAGAAATATTAAGTGAATCCGTCGTCTATGTTTCAGTTTTTCTACTTTTTCATTAATTTTTCATATATATATGTATATATTTGTGTGAGTAACCATATATATGTATGGATATATATACGATTTGTATATATATATATATGTATATATATATATATATATTAAAGGGACAGAAAACTTTTCGGCTCAACCAAAAAGAGAATGATTTAAACTCAAGAAGCATATATCTTATCAAAATTCTTTCTGGTGTTTATTTGCGTTTCACTTCACCAAAATTCCCCGATGAAAGGCATGTATTTATCTCATCTACCCCACCTCTGATTAAATAGTGAGGCACTCTAAGTTCTTTAACCTTGCTAAGGTGACCACTTTAGTAATTATAACTCTCAATTCAGACCAGCTATACTCCGCTGAAAAATTGATCCCCATGTCACATCCTGTCCGTCGCGAAAACTTGGTGTTAATATTGATATCCCATCTCATATATTCATTTTTCAAGCCTTTTTATATATATCGGGCCATTGGCCTAATGAGTAGGGTGTTCGTTAATGGTCCGGGAGACTGGGGTTCAATCCCTGCTCGAGTCTACCAAAGACTCAAAAAATGATACTTGAGGCTGCTTTGTAAACACTCAGCATTATAAGGTTAGGATTAAGGGTAAAATGGAGCAATTCAGGGAAAGGAGAAGCACCCTTCCCTACACCTTGGTTTCGTAGCTATTGAAAAGGGAGCCTTCGGGTCACCCTCGACTAAGGTCGCCAACTTTACTTACACTTCCCCATGGGGGTTGAGCACTCTGGTGAAGGATTTTACGGCTGCTGCTCGCATAATGCAAAGCTTTTCGAACGTATTGAGCTCTCTGGTATCCGTTAAGGTATAAAATGTAAACAAACGAACGCTACTACTTAATACCTTATAATTCCCTAGCTGACGTGGTACGCTTGTTGGCTGAGCGCTCTGATACTAAGTCTAACATAAAGTTGGGCGGGTTTCGAACCCAGCTTCAAGCGTCCTACGTGTTTAGCCACATTGAAGAGTTGTGATACAACGAAACAGTCTGTCTGTTGATGAAGATATATTGCATTATATATATATATATATATGTGTGTGTGTGTGTGTGTGTGTGTGTGTGTGTGTGTGTGTACAGCTATTTAAAAAAACATGACCCAAATTATTTTATAGAAGGGTCTCAAATTTCATATAGCTTCAGGTCTCAGCTGGTTATTCCATTTTTGGTTGGGCCGAAGTTTTTTTTTCCCGCCCTACTCCTAATTATTTAATAATTTTGCATCTTTCTTAATGTATTCTTTTTTTTTCTTCTACACTCCAGTATCGAAATATACAGAATATGCAGAAAATTTATGTATTTGTGATGTTTTTTATTTTATTTGTTTTTGCATATCTAACATTTCCTCATTTCAGTAAGCATCTGTTTAAAAGTATAATCTCTAACCAATTACTTTCTATGATGTGCATCGTCGACATGTGTATTTGTTTTTCACAATTTATCTTCGAATCAGTACCTCACTCTCTTTTTCTTTTTACTCCTCCTCTTCAACCTTTCTTCCTCCTTTTCCCACCTCTTTCCTCCCTCTCTAGTCGACTTTAATCTTTCTCACCTTTTTAACCTCGCGTTGTTCAATTAATAAAGTATGCGATATATTTATGTTCAAACACCGTTAGATTATCATCTCATCCGTCGACGTACCCCTTTTCGTTCTTTTTAGTTCCCACACATTTTTTTTTTTTTGCCCTGGGCCTCACCTGCCACCACCATTTCTGGTCGGGCCTGACTCTTTTTTGATAGAAATCAATTCAACAAATTCCTCAATCGTTTTTTTATCTTTTTTTTTTTTTTTACTTCCCATCCTTTTTAGATTTTATTTTTCTTGCAAGTGATTCAAGGCTTTGTAACTGCATTACATGTGTTTTGGGATCTCCAAAATTATTAAGTCGCACAAGGAAACGTTTTTCGTCTTCGGTACTTTTAAAAACTACCGAAGCAAAAAAAAAAAAAAAATGTTTCCTTGTCGACTTGATAATTTTGACGTTCGCAAAACACATGTAATGCAGTTACAGAACAGTGAATCCCTTGGAAAAGAAAATGAATCAATAGAATAAATCCCTCTGTCAGTGGGGCTTAGAATATGCTGATTATATCCCTCCTCCAAAAACAGGGGGTGTCCTGAGTATATTACTAAACTGTGTCTGATGCTTAGTCTCAAGTTCTGGAGATCTGGAGAGTGTAGAGTATATCTTCATTGCCATTACTCCCAGGTTCAATCTTATTGGTTGTCCCTGTTTGGGTAATAGCTCATTTGTTTGGAAGTTCTTCCTGTTAGGTAGGGATGCTTGATATCAGATAACCGTGTGCAAAACTTGATAAAACTTCGCGAAAAATCTAAATATAAACCTACAATATATGTAATTCCTTAACGTTTTGGTATAAAATAACCATAGACGGGTTGACATGCCGTTAATATCAATCAGTTAACCAATCAAAGAGATCAAATATTGTTACTACTACTACTACTACTACTTTAAATGGGGGTGTTCTCATGGTGTAATGGTTAAAACGATGGACAGCGGAATCGTAATTAGTGAGTTCGAACTCCAGTCGTACTATTACATTCACTTTCAGACTAATACCCTGGGGAAAGATACAACCCCCCTTATTCTCCCAGCGACAGGTTAGATTGTACCACAACTGTTCTTCTACAAGGATGGCTTTGGCATTAAATAACCTACAAAGGTTAATATGCCATTTAACAAAGAAACCAAACTACTTTAAAATCAACTTTGAAAGGTTTTAAAGAAAGAAAAGAAAAAATAGAGCCAAAACTGTCGTCAAAAAAGGATAAGTAAAAAAAAAAATGAATCAAAGAAAAATAATGATAAAAGGAGCAAAAAGAATAAATATTTTTACTACGACTACTACTAAAACAACTACAACAACAACAACTACAACGACTACAACTACAACAGCTACAACAACAACAACTACAACAGCTACAACTACTTTTCTGTCAAATCCGTAATTATTCGTGGCCGGAAATGAATTACATGTATAAAACAAGTTAGTTGAGATCCATCTCTCAAACAGTACCTTCCAATTGCCTGAACATAATTAGATTAAAGGTACACGGATAGAACTGGGCAATATTTGTTCTTATCTGCACCCAGGGGGTAACACATTGGAAAGGCCTTGTGCCACAATACATCACAGTAGAAATAAATACAACATTCCTTGTTTTTTGTCAAAACCATTGTTATTGATAAATAAATAACTACTATTTTCTGGACATCCCTTTTCTAACCTATACATTCACCTTACAAGAAATGAATAGAATCAACAGTCCCACCTTGATGTCTGAAGCAATATGCCTAGTGAACAGTGCAACATGTGCAGCAGCATGAGCAGCAGTGTTTTGGGGTCCACTTTACGTAACACTGAGATTCGTTTCTTGTAATTTAGTTGAAATAAACCAAAAAGATAGACAAATTCTTAGATTTTGCCTGAGAACTGAAAATGTTGTGGAACATGAAGGTGATAGTGATACCAACTGTAATTGGTGCACTTGGAACGGTTCATATCTGTTTAGAAAAGAGACTGGCAGAACAGAAGATTAGAGAACAAATCGAGACAATAAAGACCACAGCATTAACATCAACTAGAATACGTTGCTGTTACCCAGATTTCAGTAAAATCACCAATTATTAACACGTAAACTATAACATTATAATATTCATCAATCGATATTGATGATAGCCATTAACTAAACCGAACAAAAGATGTGGTTTTTGTATAGTGGTGAATGTTGTATAATTGCGGAAGGATTTTTTTTATATTATCATTCTTCGTTTTATATATCTTATCTTTCGGTTTAGTTAGGCTTAGATCCTTTCGGCTTAGAGCTTGGCTTAGTTTGGTGCACACATTGAGTGCAGGTGTTCACGCGCGAGCGGGGAGGATGTGACAATTACAGATGTCACAATAAAAACTCCAGATCTGAAATAGAACTGGGGATGTGAATGACGTCATGCCCGGAAGCAATGGGCTGGGATTCTTAGTGATTTTGAATAAAAGCAGTGAGTTGAGATTTGAGCTTAGACGAAGCGAGTTGATTTTTCGAACCTGGGTGTGGCCAGTTCAGTTATGGACTGCGGGGAGCGCACGCGTGTTGGTTGAGTCAGTGAGTTGAGAGCTGACGACGGACGAACAGTCAGCATAGAAAAATTGTGTATCTCTCTCCTCGTGTCGAAAACCTTTACTTAAAGAAGGTAATAAAAGTTTCGTACCTGAACCCAGAGAGTCGTCAGTGTTTCGTGTTTTTCGGATTCCTATGCGTATGAACATTTTATGCCTGTGAACGTTTTTACATATCCCTATGTATATTTCACATATTCATATCTTGGTCCTATTTCGGATATGCTACTGTGAAGGCTTTAGAATTAGCCACATTTTTTTGGATGAGCTGATAACAGAAAAATGGTGCACTTCTCAGGTTTTGAATTCAGAATCTGAGTACCCTAATAGTCCTCAAAGGAAAATAAATCACAAAAATACAAATTGAAACAATTAAAATCTCAAAATAAAATGATGTCTGTATTGTATTCAATATTTATTTCGTTTCGTGTTTTTCGGATTCCTATGCGTATGAACATTTTATGCCTGTGAACGTTTTTACATATCCCTATTTATATTTCACATATTCATATCTTGGTCCTATTTCGGATATGCTACTGTGAAGGCTTTAGAATTAGCCACATTTTTTTGGATGAGCTGATAACAGAAAAATGGTGCACTTCTCAGGTTTTGAATTCAGAATCTGAGTACCCTAATAGTCCTCAAAGGAAAATAAATCACAAAAATACAAATTGAAACAATTAAAATCTCAAAATAAAATGATGTCTGTATTGTATTCAATATTTATTTAAACTCAATCTTATATTGACTAAACTCAATTCAGTACATAACGTAGTCGAGTCGATGGGAAAAACTCTAATGAAGAAGAAGAAGAAGAAGAAGAAGAAGAAGAAGAAGAAGAAGAAGAATTTCTTATAACAAAGAAAAACAATGATTATATGCAACAGAATAGCAAGTATAGGATATGTAGTGATTGAGATGAAACGATTAATCAGATCACAAGCGAGAACGGCAAATTGGTACAAGAAGAAGTACAAGACAAGACAGGACCGAGCAGAAAATGGGATCCACAGGAAATTTCGTGATTGAGTAATGTTTGACCACAATGACAATTGGTATTCGCATAAATCAAAATCTGTCCAAAAAAATGAGATACATAAATTCTAAGACTTTGAGATACAAACGGATCACCCAATCCCGGCAAGATGATCAGACCGAGTATTAATTAACAAGAAAATAACTTGTAATCTTGCAGATTTTACCTCATCTGCGAACCACAGTTAAGATGAAATAAACCAAAAAAAGACATACAAATTCTTAGATCTTGTCATGTCCTGTAAACGTATATTACGGAACCAATCATTAGTACGCAACCAATTTTTAAAAAAACAAAAACTTCAATTTTCTTCTAAACTAAACATAGCAGGATTTTTATTTTCATTTTTAGAGCATTACACAGTCAAAACAGATATTATTTACCATTATTATTATCAAACTCTGAAATTCTACAAACATATGTAGTAGTCCAACACCTCTTATATATGTTCATATGATTTTTTTTTATTAGAGCGGTTATAATTTTATTGTTGGCTGCCTTTCAACGTTGTAGAGTTTGTTTATAAATAATACATAATACTATAATTTTTAACTGTATACATTTCCACTTGAAATAATAAAATCGGGATCTCTTTAATTTAGAAGAAAATCAAATTCTATTAAAAAATTGCAACAAGTGTACTTTATGTATTGATGGGTGATGTTGTATTTACAAAGCTTAGTCTGATACATGGTCATTTATTTATGACCGATTCTATATGACTTTTCTTTTTTTTTGTTGATTATCCCTAGGTCTGGTTTTCTGGTCGAGATTAGATAATTCGATTGTGTCTGAAAATCCCAAAGAACTTTGTGCGACTAATTTTTCAGGATGGACTCTGGGTTATGCATATACAATTTGTTCGTATGATCAAATTTAAACTTCTTGCACAATTCCCAGTGGATCACCTCGCCCATCCAGTTGTGTCTGGTCTTATACTCTCTTTGCGCTAATTTACTGCGTTCGCTTATTATGCGATTGATCGTTTCGTCGTTATCACCACAAATTCTACATCAGCTATTTTGTTGCGTCTTGTCTATTCTTGTTTTGACATAGTAGTCCTTATGGCATTGTTTTGTGCTGCTGTTCACTTTCTCTCTTAAGGTTTCCCTTTCTTAGCCATGTCCAAGTCTTCTGGCATGAGTTTTCGCTTATTTGTCACTGGAAATTTCCACGCAGTTGTTTTTCTACCCATTTTTATTTTCAGTTTTTTTTTTTGTTCGGTTGTCTGTATTATTTCAGGTGGCTGTAATCATTCTTCTTCCGAGATTTTCTATGTAGTCTTCTAGTCGTCATATCGATGCATCAATGCTATCTTCAATGTCGGCAAGTCCTCTGCTTCCTTTTCTTGCCACATGCACTCTGTCTACGTCATCTCTAGGATGTAAGGCCTGATACATAGTCTTAAGTTTTCTTGTTCTCGGATCCATTTGTTTGAGTGCTTCTCTGTTTCCCTCTAAGAATGGTCCAAAGTATCTTACGAGAGGGACAACCTTTGATGCTCTGCAGTTTGATTTCGAATAGTTTTCTTGTTCTACAGGAGTAGTTAAAAAAAACTCTTTCATCTCTGCATGTTCAATGGTGACTTCTTCCAATATTCCTATGTAATTTGTAAGTTTCCTTTTCTCCGAACGTTCTGATTTTGTCTTGATTTGGTAGTTCGATTCTTTCTTTACTTTCTCGTTTTCTTCTTTATTATCATTATTATTATTGTTATTTTACTACTTATAAGTTTTTCACTCAAGCGTTATTAGCTGGTGGCCTTTCACTGGAGTTTGAAAGAGCGCGTTTTCTCAGTTATCCAAACCTCTTCTAAGTATTCTGGCCGGTCTCAACAATGCAGTAGGTTGGATGGTCTCGATTCTTCCCCGGGTTTTCAATTCCGCCAGTCCTTCTCCAAAGCCCTTGAGGAACGATACATGTGCACCAATTTCAATCGGTATCACCGTCACCCTCATGTTTCATAGTTTTTTTTAGATTTCTCGAGCAACGTCCAAGTATTTCTTTTCGCTTTCTTTTATTTTCATTCCGTCTTCCACAAGAAAAAAATCTACCTGACGACAAGTTCTCTTTTTATATAAATTATCACCATGTCTGGCCAGGATTAGATTTTCCGTCTGTATCTCGAAATCCCAGAGAATTTTATGCGAAATATTTTCTTGGACAGATTCGGCTTTATGTTTATAGCATTTGGTAATATCGTCAAAATTCAGTCTCTTGTACTGTTCCCAGTGGATCATCTTTCCCACCCTATCGTTCCTAGTTTTCTACTCCTTTTCTGCTAACTTTCTGCGTTCACTTATTATTTGATTAACCATTTCCTCGTTTTCTCCACATAATCTACTCTTGTTATTCTGTTGTGTGTTATCTATTTTTGCTTTAATATCATCATCATCATCGTTATCATGTCGTGCCACCAGCACAGATATTCCTGACCCTCTCTCGCCATTCCTCCCTATCGTTCATCGCTTCTGGCAGGTCTTCAGGGCTACATCCCGTATCCTCACAGTGCTGCTGTATGTATGTTCGAGCTGGCCGTCCTGCTTTTGCTCGGCCATATGTGGGAGTCCATAGGAGTACATCACTGATGAGCTCGTCCCTGCTTCTCCAGCAGTGTCCTGCATGTCTGGTTCGTCTAATTTGGATAGTTTTCGTGATGGGAGGTAGGTGGCCGTATAGCTGGTGCTTTGTTGAGTGTTGCTTCGAGGACTGCGAGCAATATTGAACAAGTCCTGCTTTAATATAATTGGTTCTTATGGCGCTGTTTTGCGCTGCAATTTGGAGAGATTCAGTTTCTCGCTTTAAGTTTCGTTTTTATCTAGTCCATTCCTGCCATGCTTACATTTTCCCACCTTGTTTTAACTTCTTTAAGGATATACTGCTCTCTCTATATATAGTTTGTCATTTGTTCCTCTTGTTTTTCTTATGCATTCTTTTTGTTTTTTTCGGAAAAAAATTCGCTAGCATATGAGCAAGTAATAGATTGATTTTCTTATTTGTGTCAAGAGTTTTCACATCATAGGTAGACACGTTATCGGTCTCTAGTTGTTTGGGATGGTCTCTTTTTGAGACTATATCAATGTAGTTTTTCTTTTCATCTTTCACTCAGGTATGCTTGCTATTTGTAAGCATTCACTATGTTACAAGTCGGTCTGAGGTGGATGAACGTAAATTTTAAAAACCGGAATCCATAAATTTCATCTTGATTTGGCATTTTTCAATTTGGTATTTTGTATGTGTTGCTCATTACGAGTCCAGGTGTATGTTCCCCTCGAGGCCTTTTTCGAGTTCCTCTCATTCTTTTTTCACATTATTTGTCCATTCAGTATTAATGTTTTTCTTTTTCCCATTTCCATATATTATTCCAAAATTGTTTTGCTTCTTTTGTTTTTGATTGTTTATTTGACTTTGTGTCATCTCCACCGACTAGTTGGTAGAATTTTCTTTTCTTATATTAGAAATTCCTGTTTTGGTTGTATTGCTCAATCTCATCCCGGTGTCTTTTAAATCACCCTTCTTTTGCCAATGTCTTTTGATTTATTTCACTTAGTTATGTTGTCAAATTTTTTTGTGGTTGTTTTTTGTTTTTTGTTATTTTTTTTATTTCGTTGGTTTCCTGTGCGTTTTATCTTCTGGAGCACTTTCGTTCGTTGTAGCTTCTTTATTTCTCCAACTATCATCATTTCTCATCCAGGTTTTGCATATCTACTCGGATATTTTTGAAGGAAGCCTATTTTATCAGCAACTAGTTTTGCTCCTGCATAGAGTAATTCGTTCAGTTCGTTGATGTTGTCCGTTGGGATATATTTCAATAATTAATGTACATTTTCAGTATCTACCTTGACTTTTCTTCGTCTTAATTCCATTGGGACGGTATTGTATTCTGATCAGTCATAATTTGCTTAATTAATTCTACATTTTCTTTGTCTTATGTAAACATAGATGCTGAAATCTATGATTGTTTGGTTTTCAGTATTCAGTGTTTCAACTCGTTTAGAGACTCTCTTTGTGTATATTCATTACTATTTACCTGTCAGCATATTTATAGTATTTCAAGGTCAGAAAAACAACCGTTTTTAACATCAGTTTAGCTTCGAAGCAGGTTTTTGACT
>OY757930.1:3629719-3634719 GCA_963585895.1 Sepioteuthis lessoniana
AGGTTCTTCAGCCTTGGTGAGGCAACTAGTCTAGGAGAAGGAAAACTCTGAATTCAAACCTGTTAAACTCCGCTTAAAATTTGACCTTGTGTCATATCCTGCCCGAGCGGAGGGGTTGGTAAATAGTACCACTACTGTTCTTGTTGGAGAAAGACATTGGCATTAAAGAACCTACAAAGGTTGATATGCCATTAATCAAAGAAACCAAAGCAAACCAAACCAGATTAGTTGTTTAAAGTGGTGAAGCAGCCACACTTTTTTAAAAAAATAAGCAGATAACAGAAGAAAGATGCTTCACAGTGCCACAGATATGCCTGAACAACACTCCTATGTGTTTAAATTAAATTTTTCTTTCTCTATGACTGGTTACTCTACCAAGGCAAAGAGCCTAGTGTGTCCCCCTATTTATTCATTGCTGGGGAGTGAAGCGATGGTTTCATATCTTTCCCTAGAGCAATAATACGATGTAAAACGCAACCCTTCTCTTAATAAACACACACACACATACACACATATATATATATATATATATATATATATATATATATATATATATCTTCGTCACTAGTTACCAATGGTGTCCTAGGTTAGTGGATCAATTTTCATGAAACTTGGTATGTGAACTCATCTCCTGAAGTGTTTAATGAGATGTTTTGGTGAAGGTGGAGACTTTGGATGGGGGTATCGAACCCTACCACAAGTGCTAGAAACTTTTTAGCTTGAAAGTAATCAGTAAGGTCTAATTCATCCAGAAAGTAAACAATTGTCATCAAGAGGCCACCCCGCTTTCATGATAGAGCTTTAACTCTTGAAAGAAAATTAATAAGACAGAACTCATCATGATTTTTATCCCGGGCAATTCCAAGTTGTTCGGTTGAATATATATATATATATATATATATATATATATATATATATATATATATATATATGAGGTGTGTCTAAAAAGTAACGGGACTGGTGTCAAGAAATTTATTTTAATTACAAACACCAAACTACATGATTTCAAATTGAAAGTAATCTCTTTTAAGATGAATGTACTTTCCCATCCTCCTCTGCCACTCTTCTATGCTGGAAGAATTCTTCTGGGATGCTTCTCATCTCTGTCTTTTCGTCCCTTTTGTTGGCCTCTACATCTTCGAAAAGGGTTCAATTAATGACGCCCTCGAACTTGGGGAAAAGAAAATGTCCTACGGAGCAAGATCCGGTAAAAATAGAGGTACTTGCTTGACTGCGGTATTCTTCTTGACCAGGAATTGACATTTCCTCCAGCTGTTGTAAGCAGGTGCATTGTTGTAGTGAAGCAGCTACGATCTGTTCTGCCACAACTCTCATCTCTACTCGCGCACTGAGTGAAGCACACGCCATAGGATCTCCTTGAAGACTTTCTGATAGATCATCAGGCCCTCTGGAAAGAACTAGCAGTGGGCAATACCCACATTGAAGAAAGTGACCATCATGAATTTGACTTTTGACATCTTGCTTTTTTTTTGTTTCGGTGATTTCGGAGACGTTTGCTAACAGTGATGACTCTACAAGGCATGTCTGGTTCAGTTCCAAGACACTCGATGATTTCCTGACGCACCTGCATTCAGTGCTCCTTTTAATCATTCAGTAATCTTAGCACGGACTTTTCGCATGTCCAAATATTCGGTGATAATCTTTTAAACACTTTTTTCGTGTCCAGTAGTCAACCAACGATTGCCACACACCAACTGCTTTACCCACTCGGTTTTGACCTCAGTCCTGTTTGTTGAAGGCTACCCTATCCAGATGTCATTTTTCACCTCCTCGCCCCCATCTTTGAATCAATTGTGCCACCCAAAAACATGTGTACTCGACATGGTTTTATCTCCATACACATACTGAAGCACTTCAAGTTCTTGGGATAGAATTTTCCCCAACCAAAAATTTTAGGCTTATTCGTTACTTGGTGTTCAGTGTTCGTTTCTCAGTGTTCATACTTAAACAAAGTTAAAAAAAAGTGCAGAAAAAAAAGCATGTGAAAAATAGAACAGTTGCAAAAAGCCAAGATTACAGTTATATACTCCCAAGATATCATCATAGATAATATCACATTGCGCTTATCCTGATTTCGCTCATAGCTTATATAGTATGCTGCTCAGATCTCGTATATACATATGTATTTACTTATGTTGCGTTCTGGTTAGTGAACGCTTGTAAAATTAAATAAAGGACAAACCACGATATGAGAGGAAATATAGATATATTCTCAGGAAAAAGTATATACAATAGAGAGACTATTAGTAGACAAAAACATAGGATTAGTGAATACAGAATAAAGATATAGTCCAACGATAGTATTGAATTCAGTTATTACGGTAGCAAGTAAGGTGATCTAGTGTGATCTCCAGTCTCCAACGCTCTAATACTATTCCTATAAGAAGCTGCTCTTCACCCTCTAGTCTGCCCTGGTATTAGTAGCTACTGCTATATATGGAAGATGGACTAGTTCATTGTGTGGAGAAAGTTGGGTGATACCCAACAACTTCTTCACAGGCAGGATGAGACTCAAGGTAAATTTATTATGCGGAGTTTAACGGATTTGAATTCAGAGTTTTCTTTCTCTTAGATTGGTGGCCTAACCAAGACAAGTGGCTAATGTGCTGGGTTGCGAAGATGCAGTAAGTGAGTTCAAACATCGGTCGCATTATAACGTTCACTTTCAGCCTATTACCTCTACAAAAGGTACAAACTCCTTTATCCCACCTCTAACTATGGCTTTAATAATGCCACTACTGTCCTACAAGAATAGGCTTGGAATTAAATAACACACGAAGGTTGATATGCAGTTAATCAATACAAACCAAACAATAATAAACAGTGGATTATATGGGTGAATAAAATTCCAAATTTATTTTGTAGGCTGTTATAAGAGCGACATTTACTATTATCGTGAATTTTTATTACATTTAGCATTGTGAACTCTTATTAATTCTTTTAAAAGTATCTATTTAATCTTAATATGGTGGTACGAAGACATTGAAAAAAATAAGGAATAAGAATGTATGGCTTGAATTGATCTCCTATCGAATATAAACATACAAATTGGTTGAACCATGCATCATCCTGAAGGCTACTCTTTATTTCGAGCCGTCAAATGTCAGTCATTTTAATTCCTTTCAGTCTTTATTATTATTATTATTATTATTATTATTATTATTATTATTATTATTCCTTTAAAGTGTCGGGCAACAATTATTTGAGATCAAGCGACAGCAAGCCCCACTTCTAATTGCACAACTTTTCGATGATTCTTTTTTCTGTTTAGACAAGTGTACTTTATGCATACCTAATTTTGTTTTCAAAAAATGATTTTTTAAAAACGGATTTATGAAACTGTAGGCATTACCGTCATTCGTCGATCTCTCAATTCTATTCTCATCAAACTTTCCTTTCTACCTTTTTTTTATTTTTTTTTAACCGTAAACCCTGTCACTCAGACTTTTGCTACCTCTGTCTGTCAAATTCTTTCACTGTCTCTTTTCTCTCTCGCTCCCATTCTAAATCTAAATCTAATACAACAAACAAACAATTTTACGTATTTGTCTACAGTGTCAGCCCACCAACTGCTATTTCGCGATGCCGTACATGTACGACGGTCAGTAGTAACGTAAAGACCATCTGCTCCAAGAATTATGGCTATATTTATCAGAGTTACAATCAACCCTCGACCTTTGCTGGCAGGCAATACACGACCAACAAAATTTTCGGTTCACCAACCAACATGGCAGCCCAATCACATCTTAACTTAATCATCATCTTTTGGAAACATAGTTGAAAAATTTCATCTTTTTTTTCTTTTTATGGAGGCATGATAAATACCTCCCAGTAGGTTTGCCAACTTAACTCCATTTTCTTTTTCTTTCTGTCCCGAATCTGAGCTATTTCTTTTCTCTTTACCAAAATGAGTATCTGGCTTTCTCATCAACAGGCCCATCTTTCATCAAACTTTGTCTTCATAAAAAAAAGAAAGAAAGAAAGAAAGAAAGAAAGAAAAAGCAACAGCAAACAAATGGTTGTGTAAGGTTAACAAAGACTTTGCAACTGAGCGTTCGTACAAGTTAATGTTAAAAAAAATGTTAAGCAGAATTCACTCAACAATAATTACTGATCCGTGACGGACGCCTTGCGTGGTATAACGGTTAACGGGCCAAGCTCGAAGATCGTTATTGGTGAATTCGATTGTCACTGAGTGCTCGGTATTTCTGGGGTTTATACCAGAAGCTTAGTAAATCTCAACTTAGCTATGACGTCACCACCATTTTGATCACGTGAAAATATGAATCAAATTTTTTACACTTAAAGAGTGGAATCTTCCAAATTTCTCGCTGTTTATTATTTATTCATGGATAGCTTTCACTCCCTGTCAATGCGACTTGGAATACTCTAACTATATCCCCTATTGAGGATTAAGATCCCATTTCAAAAGGGGGTTCCTAGTTATGACTGAAAACTGCATTTGGTACTGAGACTCCAGTTCTGGAGGTCTAGGGAATGTGAAGTCACCCTTTCTTTGCCATTATATCCCGGTCCACTCTGACCCGGAGTGGTAATGCCTGTTTCGATCTCATGTATCGTTCAAATAAATCTGTTTAGACATTATGAATATTTAATAGGGCCTTGTGCAAAAAAACCCCAACCTTTTGCAAAACAGTTTCTCAAAAATGTAAATATGAAAGTACGCTAAACGCAATTCCCTGACCTCTTGGTATAAATTAACCGTTGATGAGTTGGCGTGCCATTAAAATCAATCAATTAATCATTGGGCATCATTTATTAAAATTTTGCTTTTATATGCTAAGGTTTTCTTTCTTCAATTTATCGCATTTATTGGTATATAAGTTGATTTCCTATAGTATTTAACTAAACTGGCTGAGAAATCTGCCTGGGAATTCTCGAGTATAAGTCGATCGTTGCTTTTCCGGTTAATTGAAAAAACTGGTTATGCCACCAAAAACAATATTTTATGGCCAATA
>OY757930.1:3639719-3669719 GCA_963585895.1 Sepioteuthis lessoniana
TTCTTAATTCAAATAATTTATTTATCATATTTACCAACCCCTCCTCTCGGGCAGGATATGAGACAAGGTCAATTTTTAAGCGGAGTTTAACAGGTTTGAATTCAGAGTTTTCCTTCTCCTAGACTAGTTGCCGCACGAAGGCTGAAGAACCTAGTCTGCCCTACTATTTACGCATAGCTGGAGGGAGAATAATTGGATTCATACCTTTCCCAAGGGTATTAGTGCTATGTGAAATGCAATCAGTCTCGTCCAGGATTTGAACTCGTGTCGCCGTCTCCATTTCCTAGAACGATAACCATTACACCACGGGCACCTCCAAATAATTTGTTTATAGTTATATAATTTCAAGTATTCCTATAGGGCACTAATAATTTTCCACATTTCTCAGAACTCCAAAACTCGAGCCTCGCAAATGGATGCAATTTTAGGACACCCCAAAATACCCTGTTTTATTGGGGGGGGGTTACTCCTTGGTAAGGGATACAACCGGCTTATTCTTATATCCACGAAGAGGATGCATTTATTTTTGGACTTCTAAATTTTCATATTTTTGATTGCAGAGTTTAATAATGTTCTTTTTGTTTCTATGATATTCCACTAGAAATAATTAAATTAACCGATAGCTGAGGAAGGTCAGAGATTACATCGACTGAAACGCTCTGATGAAAACAGTTATAATTGGAGACTGCAAAATTCATAAAATGATACTAAAATATTCTTAAATTTCAAAAGTTTAACATCTGTAAGGTTGGAACGAATGTAATATCTGATTTTCTTGCTTAATGTTTTAGTCTTCATTTTTTAAAGTATTGTCTCTTGCATTATTCTTCATATTCCTTTGAGTTTTCTCCTGTTTATCACTTGTTTGAGAGATTGCAGAATCATTTGGAGGGTCTTAGATTTGTTTTGGTTTCTTTGTTTAACAGTATATCATTCTTTATGGGTTATTAAATGCCAAAACCATTTTTGTAGAAAAAACAATAGTGGTGCTATTTAACCGAAAGTTGGTTGAATTAAAAGACTTTATATATTTCCAAAGAATATTAGTCTGAAAGAGAACATAATTGCTTGATTGAAGTTCGAACTCATTTACTAAGGTGTCATTAGCCACTACACCAAAAAGACTCCTCTCTTGGCTGATCATAAAGACTCGCCATCAAGAAGAAAGGCAGAATCTGAGTCAGTCTCATATTTTGCATTAAAACCTAATGAATTTTATAAGCGGGATATCTATAATCTTGTTAACAGATGGAATAAAGTTCTAGGAATGTTAATGATTAAATATTTGTATTGGTATAACTTTTTATATAAGTTTTTATTGGACATTACGTTCATTTCAGCCAGTTGGTTGGTTGTTTGGGTTTTATGGCATATCAACCTTTGTAAGTTAATTAATGCCAAATCCATTTTTATATAAGTAATCAGTTACATTTCAAACAATTCAGTTTAGCTTGAGTATACAGTTTAATTGTCAAAAACATTTCTATTTCAAGCTATTCAGTTTATTCAAATAGTTCTAATTCAACCAATTCAGTTTAGTATAAGTATAGATTTTGTTTACACACAGTTAAATGACAAAAGTTCTATATTAAACAATTCAGTTTAGTGTAAGTACTATTTCAATGTAAAAAAACAAACTTTTCCATTTCAAACAATTCACTTTAGCATAAGTACGCAGTTTAATTGGCAAAAAAATTCTATTTCAAGCTATTCCATTTCGTCAAAAAGTTCTAATTTAAACAATTCAGTTTCGCATAAGTCCACATTTTAGTTCTATTTAACCCATAGATAGAGCCCTATCAGGTGCTACTACACCGGAACTGAATGGACCGAGGAGCAATGGCAATGAATTGGTACTCCGCATTCCCCAAAGCTCTAGCATCACTGGAACCTCACGAACATATTGTTTAGTGCCATATCAAGAACACTTATTGGGGGCGGGGTCATGCTCCTCTGCAACGGTGCAGTCGGTGTATTCTACAGCCCCAGCCAACTGGCCAACGTTCCAGCCGGATACAACATCTTCAGAAATATTGTCTCTTTTTTATTTTCTGTCATAAATTTAAGCCTCATTGCTTGTTCTACTTAGTGTCGAGTTTAGTATCAGTAGAGGGATCAACAGGAAACAACTGATTCCAAATTCACAACCAAAATATTTGAATCCTTTGGGATGTAATATTTATTATAGACTTTATATCTATATAGTAAAATGAAAAGGAATCAAAATGTTTGTTTCAAAGTGCACGGAAGATGTTGCATCAATAAGCTCAACTGCACTTGACGAAAATTTTCACCGAAAATTTCTTTAAAAGAATGCAAGCTTTTTATTTTTTCATCCTTTCGAGTATTTCACACCAGTTTTACTTAAGGGTTTTTCAGTAAAGTGACAACAGGTCTCCTCATACTTAGAACTCTTTAAAGTATCCAAGCTGATTTTAACAGTGCCGTGGTTTGGATGGTCTCGACTCTTTCCCTGACCTACAGTTACCCCAGACTCTTTTCCAGTTCTTTTTTTGTGGGCCGTTTCAAGCTACTTTCATGTTCCACAGCTTTTTCAGGTCTCGAGCAAGATCTAAGTTTCTGTCTATCTTTTATTTATACTCGGTGGTCCATTGGAACGGCGAAATCCACAAGATGAAAAATTCTTGTTTTCTTGTTAATTAACTCTGGGACTGGTTTTCAAGCCTAAATTCTGAGATTGGTCTAATGAGTAGAGTGTTCGCTAATGGTCTGGGAGACCGGGGTTCAATCCTTGGCCGAGTTATACTAAAGATTCAAAAAATGGTACTTGATACCACCTTGCTTAACATTCTGTATTATAAAGTAAAGGATAAAGGGTAAAGTGAAGCAATCCGGGGAATGGAGTAGCGTCCTCCCCAGCACCTCAGTGTGGTAGCTATTGAAAAGGGAGCCATCTGGTCACCCTCGACTAAGGTTTGTATCTCAAAGTCCCAGTGAATTTTATGTTTCATTTTATGACAGATTGTGCTTTGTGAATATACCTTTTAGAGTATAGTAAAATTGTATTCTCTTGCATTATTCCTAGTCGATCACCTTTCCCACCCAGTCGTGTCCAGTCTTATATTCTTTTTGTGTAAGTTTGTTGCCATTGATTATGGGATTGAATGTTTCATTTCTGTCACCACCTAACCCTATTCTACTGCGTATTATTAATTTTTGCTTTCACATAATTGAATCATATGGTATTATTTTATTCTGGCATTAATTGAAATTCACTTTCTCTCTTGAGGTTAGCCTAGTCAGCTGGGGCTGCAGAATGCACCGAGTGAATCTCTGCAGGAGGGTAAGACTCCTCCAACGAGTGTCCTGGATATGGCATTAAACAATCTGATGGTGAGGCTCCAGTAATGCTGGAGCTTTGGGGAATGCGGAATAACCCTTTCATTGCCATTGCTCACTGGTTCACTCTGGACCGGAGTGATAGCACCTGATAGGGTCTTATCTATGGGTCAAATAGAACTGTTTGATATTTAAACTGAGAGCTAGTAAATGACGTATGTTAAAGTGAATTGTTTGAAATAGAACTGTTTGATCATTCAACTGTGTGTAAACAAACGACTGATATTTAATTGAATTGTTAGTTATACCTGACAATACTTGAAACTATTTAATTATGTTGACTTGAGCCAAACTGAATCGTCGGGAATAGAACTGTTTGATCATTTAACCCTGTGTATCTACAGAATGTGTTTACCAATCACATATTTAATATATATGTAAAAGGATTTGGCGTTAAAAAATCAACAATGATTGATATGATATTGAACCAAGCTAAACCAAAATCTCTCGAAGAGTCCTCTAAATAGCCGTGATCACGTAATCGTACATGAAATTTCCTAAGTTTGCTTTTTGAAGTGTCCATTAAGTTGCTTTTTTTTCTATTTTAATTTTCAAGGTGTTTTGATTATTGTTTTCCAGTTTGTCATTAAGTTTTTCTGTTGATATTGTTATTACTGGCTGCTGGAATCAGTCTTTATTGGCAAATTTTTGTTTATTCTGTGAGTCTCTTAATTATTGCATCCAAGCAATTCTCAATTCTGACGAGAACTCTTCCTCCTTTTCTTTTTCTTGAAATATAAAATCTCTTTGTCATCTATCGGATGTAAGACCTTGTGCATCGACATCAATTTCCTTTGGTCCATCTGTCAACGTTTCTCCTTTGTCTATTTTAAAAAGATTTAGTTTGTCTTCCCAAGAATCTTTTCTTTTGATCAAATCTCTGCTGCAGGGTCTGGTTTCGAAAAGTTTTCTTTCTTTCTGTGGAACTCCTTTCTTTTTCTTTCATCTCTTTGTTTGATTATGTTCACTTCTAATATTTCCAGGAATTTTTCTCCAAGACTCCTGATTCTTTCTTGATTGGGCAATTCTATTTTTTCTGTTGTTTTCGTTTTCTTTTTTCTTTATAAGAATGTCACATTTTTCAATCCCATTTATATATCTTGGCAGTAGATTATAATAGTTTGTATAAGTGTTTACCGTTCTTTTTCATTCTTAGCAAATATTATAATATCCATATATACATTAGGTAGTTTATCTTTTTCTATGATTTTGTCAATTTGTAAACTCCTGTGAAATTTTTAGAATATAATTATGTGGTTTAATTATAATAACAAATATAAGTGGCAATAGTAAGTCACTCTCGAAGATACTTATTTGGATTTTAATTCCTGTAGGGTTTTTGCTCGTGCTGCTGATTCTTCTTTCCACTTATCCATAGTTTTCGTGATGAAGTTTACGACTTGCTTTGATATCTTGAACATTTCAGACATTCTTTTATCAAAGATTGCGGAATCATGTCAAATGCCTTTTCGTAATCAATCCATGCTATAGCAACATTTGCCGTCTTATTTGTTTATAAACATTTATATACGTTTATAAAAGTTACAGTTCTTGTAAGCAGTTGCATACTAAGAGCATGCTTAAGGCAGGGACAGATATTCTATTGCAAAATGCAGCTATGTTCTCTAGCGTGAACTCTGAAATATTTAACATAAAATGTTCTTAACTCCTATAGAATTCTACAAATAAATCACATCAGAGGTTTTTAATTTAAAAAGTTTCTTTAATTAATCCTTTCAATGACTTGAAATGTCTTTTTCTAGTTTTTCCACTCATTTTATAAGTTTTGCTTTTCCATAACTGTGTGACGTAGAATCGCAATTGACCTGAGCATTTCAGTTCTTTTTCGTTACTCCCTGGTGTCGGTGTCGGTGCCGCTTATTAACAGAAGAGGGGTAAGACCCCCACCCCAACACTAATAAAGAAGGCGTGTTCTGTGTATGACATTATAAACTGCATTTGATGGCGAGGCTTAAGTTCGGGAGCCCTGTGGAATGTGGAGTCCACTTTAGTTGCTAAAACTTCCAGATCTTCTCTGACCCCGGATATAATACCCCTGAGTATCCGATTAAATAGTTCTTTTTAGAAATTATTCTTATTTGATTGGAATAGTTAATGCAATTACTTTTCAAAATTTCTAACATGAAGTTTGATTATTTTTATTGCTTAGAATATTTGGAATATCGTCTTCATCTTCATTCTTATAACAATAAAAATGAAGACTGTAGTCCGATTATTATAAGTGATAAAAACTTAATGCCAGTTAAGAATAGTTACTTGACGCAATAATTGTTTACTAAGAATTATTATTAGATACTTGAAACTGTATGCAAACAAATTACTATTATTAAATAGAACTAACAATGTGAAACCATATAATCATTAGTATTAGATAGGAATACTTGAAACCACACAACTGTGAACTATTTATATTAAAAATAGTTACTTAAAGCTATAATTATTTAGTGATTATCATTAGTTAATTGAAACCATATAACTATATAAACAAATGACTATTATTAAATTGGAATAATTACTTGAAAGCATTTAATTGTTAGTATTAGATAGGAATATCTAAAACCACACAACTGTAAGCAAATTATTTATATTAGATAGGAATACTTGCTATCATATAACTGTGCAAAAACCTCTAAAGAAACAACTACACAGAAAGTATAAATGTTCAATGAATGCAATTCCCTAACCTTTTGGCATAAAGTAACCCAAAAGGGAGTGACATGCCATAAAATCAATCAATCAATCACTGTGTAAACCCTCTTCTCGAGTGAGACCTCGTCGACTTTTAATCGAAGGAATAATAGCGTTATTGATCGATCGACTATCTTGAACACACGGATTGTTGCTGGGTACAGAATCAATATCTATATTGATTGCATTCCTTGTATAACAATGAGTTTTTTTTAGATAACTGTTGTAAGCATTGGAGATAAAGATGGTCGCTTTGGTGGAGTGAAAGTATCAATTTTCCGATTGTAAATTCAATATAGAAATTACAACCACAAAATGAGTGCACCAATTTTCAGTTCTCTCTGTAAGAGTAAACAATTTAACAACATTTATATATTCTTTCTTTCTTTCTTAATGACATATCAACCGTTGTGAGTTATTTAAAGTCACAACTATCCTTGTAAAATAATAGTTGAAACTGAGGAGCACAAGGGATTTCTTAATTTTCCAAAGGGTATAAATCCAAAAAGAGAAAGTAAGAGAGCGATTGGAGTTTGAACACACCTTACAATAATATCACAGCCCAGCACGTTAACCATTGCGCTACGGAGAATCATCCCAAATATATACAACGTATTTTATTTATAATTTACTGTTCTTAATTTATTACAAGATCATGTTTTATTGACTGATTGGTTTAAGTTGTATGACAATTAGTCTGCGGTTTTTTTTTTATCTTCGGAGGTGAGGGAATTGCTTTCATTACGCATTTTTTTACATTGTTGTGTAGTTGTTTATTAAAACTTTTTTTTGTACATGTTTAAATAATATTACTCTCAAATACAAATAATTTACACGCAATTCTATGGTTTCAAGCAATCCTATCCATATTTACCAACCCCTCCGCTCTGGCAGGATATGACACAAGGTCAATTTTTAAGCGGAGTTTAACAGGTTTGAATTCAGAGTTTTCCTTCTCCTAGACTAGTTGTCTCACCAAGGCTGAAGAACCCAGTCTGCCCTACTATTTACCCATAGCTGGAGGGAGAATAATTGGATTCATACCTTTCCCAATGGTATAATAAGTATTCCTATCTAATACCAATGATTGTATTGTGTCAAGTGATTGTTTTTATTTGATAAAAGTTTGTTTGCAAGCTGTTATATGGTAGCGAATAACTAATAATAAAATTCTAAGTAAACATTTATAACTTCAAGTAACTATTCTCACTACAAATAATTTACATACATTTATATGGTAGCAAGTATTCCTATCAAATACAAATAAAGGAGAAGCTCCGTTGTGTAGTGGCTAACATGGTAGTCTGCGGCATCGTAGTCAATGTTTTCGAACTCCAGTCACCTTATTACGTTCACTTTCGAATTAATATCCTTTAGAAAGGCATGAACCATCATCCCCCAGACATGGATGAAATACTATCACGACTTTTCTGGTCAAAGTATCGCTTTTCATTACATATCCCGAGAAAGTGGATATGCATTGAAAAGAAAACAAGAAATAGTATAAATGATTTTTAGATAGACCTATAAATGGGATCCTGACTGGTACGGACATTTCGGGTTAGAGTTGGCCAGGGAGTAATGGTGATGTAGAGGTACTTCACACTACACTGAGCACCCGAACTCAAGTCTCACCTCCAGATGCAGTTTAGTGTCATACCTAGGAACCTATAATGGGGAGGGGCCTCTGACCCTTCTGCAGTGGATGCAATGGGAAGTTTCTAAGCCTTATCGACTGGGCTTGTCCTCGTTTTTATACTTTAAATGATGCATTAAATTTCTTGAGTTATGTGCAGTCTGTTTCAATTTCATTTTGTTTCAGTTTTCTTAATAAATCAATTGGTACTTCGAAATAATTCTCATTTCAAGATTCAACAGTATCGTCCTTTGAAATTGTAATCAACTTGTCACCATCGTTGCCCAGTCGCCTAGTGGGGGTGGCTGTAGAATACACCAACTGCACCTCTGCAGAGGGATAAGACTCCCCCAACGAGTGTCCTGGATATGACACTAAACAATCGGATGGTGAGGTTCCTGTGATACTGGAGCTTTGAGGAATGCAGAGTGCCCCTTCATTGCCATCACTCCGAGGTCCACTCTGGCCCGGAGTGGTGGCACCTTATAGGGTCCTATTAAATAGAACTAAAATGCGTACTTATGCTTAACTGAACTAAATGAAATCGAAAAGTTTTGATATTTAAACTGCGTACTTATGTTAAATTGAATCGTTTGAATTAGAACTTTTTGACTAGACTGAATAGCTTGAAATAGAGATGTTTTTGACAATTAAACGGTATACTTACATTTAAACTGCGTACTTATGCTAAACTAAATTGTTTGACATTGACACTGTACTCACGCTAAACTGAATTGTTTAATATCGAACTGTTTTGACATTTAACTGTGTAAACAAAAACTATACTTATACTAAATTTAATTGGTTTGAATTAGAACTGTTTGACTAAACTGAATAGCTTGAAATAGAAATGTTTTTGACAATTAAACTGTGCATTCATGCTAAACTGAATTATTTGAAATAAAACTGGTTATTTGTATAAAAATGAATTTGGCATTAAATAACCAACAAAGGTTGATATGCCATAAAAACCAACCAACCAACCAACCAACCAACGTCATCTTCGGTTTCAGATTCAATATCGATCCTATCTTCATCCTTTTCACTTGAACCTTCAGTTGAGTCTTTTCGAATGAATCTAGTGTTTCTATCTGCGGAAAAAATTATGTTGAAGAAAATATCTAACTCAACAGTTTTGTCATAAGGGTAGTTTCAACCAGAAAAAAAAACACCTCTGTTTGATGTTGAGATTGCCTGGGCAAACATCATACATATTACAGCATTTGGTCCGTAAAATGTTCAAGTACTTCATTCAAATTTGATCCTTCTATTAAGGTTCTTATACTGCCTACACAAATCCACTAATGTGAAAAAAAACCCCCCAAACATCCGTTCGTCTTTTCGTATTAAGTTATTTTACATCAATCGTTTCTCTTGCTAATAAAGAGGTTGATTAAATGTAACACAAGAAGCGAGAATATAAAAGACTTGATTCTCAATAGATTTGAGTGCAAAATACATAAAATTTTTGTCTCTTGGCACTAAATCGATATTTGGTTGCATTTTGTTTTTGAATCATATGATATGCTGCATAAGCAATAGGAGGCGAGGGTGATAATGACAATCGTTTTAGGAAATGGACACGGCGATCCGAGTTCAAATTCTGGACGAAACTATTTGCATTTCCCTTAGTGCTTTATGATGCCCTTGGGAAAGGTATCATTCCATCTCTTCTAACCACACTCAGGTATGGGTAAATAGTTGGGCAGAATCGGCGATTAAGCCTTGGTACGATATCTGGTCTGCGAGAAGAACAATTCTGAATTCAAACCAACACTATCTGTTGAAAAAATTGTCCTTGTGTTGCATCCTGTATTTGTCGGGGGGGGGAAGGTAATTGATACATGTTGCATTAAGCTGTTTCAACTGAGTCATGAATCAATTTTATCTGATGCAGACACAGACTACTTCGACATTGTAGCAGGTGAGCTGCAAGGAGACACATTAGCCGCATACCTCTTTATCATCTGTGTGGACTAGATGCTTAGAACGTCTATTGATAAAATGGAAGACAACGGTTTCAAGCTGACCAAGGAAAGAAGCAGAAGGTACCCCGCTCATTCAATTACGGAAACGGACTACGCCGATGTCATAGCCGATGTCAGGCAAATACACCCGCTCAAGCCGAAACTCTGATTCACAGCCTGGAACGAACAGCTACTGGCATAGGCCTCCATATCAACGCAGACAAGATGGAATACATATGCTTTAATCAAAGAGGCGACATCTCTGATAATTCTCTGATAGTTCTCTGAAACTAGTAGACAAGTTCACCTATCTAGGAAGCAGTGTCTCATCAACCGAGAAAGACATCAAGACGCGACTAGCAAAGGCATGGACAGCTATCGATAGACTGTCGGTCATATGGAAGTCAGACCTGACCGATAAAATGAAACGCGTTTTTTCCAAGCAGCAGTCGTGTCGATAATGCTATATGGATGTACTACATGGACGCTAACTAAACGGATAGAGAAAAAGCTTGACAGCAATTACACAAGAATGCTGCGAGCAATATTTAACAAGTCCTGGAGGCAACAACTCACAAAGAAACAGATGTACGGACACTTCCCACTCATCACGAAAACTATTCAAGTAAGACGAACCAGACATGCGGGATACTGCAGGAGAAGTAGGGACGAACTCATTAATGACATAATCCTGTGGACCTCTTCAAAGGCAGGTCGACCAGCTGGAACCTATATGCAACAAGTCTATGCCGATACAGGATGAAGCCTTGAAGACCTACCGGGAGCGATAGACGATAGAGAAGATGACTGGAGAGGGTCAGAGAGATCCGTGCTGGCGGCACGACATGATGATGATGATATAACTGTGTGCGGACAAATGATTATTATTAAATAAAAGTAATTGTTTAAAACCTTATGATTGTTCATAAATTATTTCTATTCAAGTCGGCTGTGGCTGTAGAATACACCAACTGCACCTCTGCAGAGGGATAAGACACCCCCAACGAGTGTCCTGTTTATTTTGTATTGTATGTAACTGAATATTGTATGATACTATTTCTATTCAAGTCGAATAGCATAAAATATCAAACAAGAAAATGAAATATTTTACAAGTTAAAGTATTTAACCAATAGATGAAGCTCCTCACACTTTCGTAAGTGAGTTGCAACGCGAATTCAGACTTTGCTCCGTCACTGTTTATTGCAACAAAAGGATCATTTTTGGAGGTCTATTTGCGCGCTGAATTAAAAAAAATCCTTTTTTATTTATTCTTCTATTTATTACTAAAATTTCTATATTCATGCAACCGAAAACTGTTCATTTTGCATAGCTACAATCATTCGATTTTAAAAGAATAATACCAACTATTTGCAAAATATAGCGTACAAATGAATGTCCTTGCAGGGAAGATGAGTTTTTTTAATTTGAAAAAAAAAAAGTTCTTTGCAATTTCATTCGTATCAAGTGGAGCATAGCAACATATTCTCCGTTAACCAGTCTGATGCGGCAGTAGAATACACCGACTGCTGGAGCTTTGGGGAATGCGGAGTACCCCTTCAATGCCATCACTCCCAGGTCCACTGACCCGGAATAGTAGCACCTGATTAGGTCCTATCTATAGGTTCAATAGAACTAAACTGTGTACTTATGCTAAATTGAATTGTTTGAAATTGAACTGATTATTTGTATAAAAATGGATTTGGCATTAAATAACCTATAAAGGCTGATATGCAAAAATAAAACCCAACCAAAATTATAGTCCTGTTGACTGCAAATTGTTGATTATTCTGACTAAACTAAGCGAGGATAATTAGTGAAATAAGAAACTGGAGATTTATTTTTATCATTAAGGATTTTCGGACTATTGTCTTCATCTTTATTATTATTTCCACAAAGTTTCGGCCGATATGACCTCCGGCCTTCTTCAAGTGTTTGTCGAACTCGGGAAATTCACGGAACTTCGAACTTTATTGAATCCACGGGGGTCACCTGTTCTGATTCCGTTAGTCATAATCGGGTACAAGTGTTAAGAATTCCTGTATTGTTACCCGCCTGTAGTGAGGATTGATCCTGCAATCTCCAGATGATTGTCTTCTTAGAAGTTTAGGGAACCAACGCCTATAACCATTATGCCATGTGTCCTGCTTTATTATGTATGATTTTTTACCTGTGCTCATATTCAGATTTTAAAAAAAGAATTTTTTCTCATCTAGCCTTCTTAATTATCGGTTCCCATTTTGTATTCAACTCTATACTTGGTCTACTTGGATATTTATCTATTTCTAAAATATCTTAACGGACATTCGACAATCAGAAGACAAACAAGCGAGCGGTCTCAATCAAAAAACATTCTAACTTATATATTAACTGGGGAATTCTCGTTACGTAATGTCTAAGGTGCTTGTCTCCGGCATCGAACTCAGGGAATTCGAACTCCCGTCACGCTATTGCATTCACACTTGGACTAATACCCTTGGAAAAAGTATGAACCCCACTGAATACCCACCTAAGCTATTGGTAAAATAGTACCACTACTGTTCTTATCCAATACTGGCTTTGGTATTTAATCACCCACAAATGTTCATATACCATTAAATAAAGAAACTAAACATATCAATTTTACAGTATAAAACTTTGTGTCTGCATTTTATCCAGTTGATCTGCCACGAACAGCATGGGACACTATTTTTAGGCGGAGTACAGCTGGTTTGAATTTACAGATTTCCTTCTTCTAGATTGGTTACCTTGCTGAGGCAAAATAATCCAGTTTGTTTTTCTATTTATCCATTGTGGGAGAGAGAATAAATGGATTAACTCTTTTCACAAGGTAATTATCTGGAAGAAATACGCAAACAGCTTTATTCAGGATTTGAATTTGGGTTGCCGATTACATTATTCTACGACGATAATCACTGCAATAAACTTTGTATCATTCGTAAGTATGAATAGAAAAAAATCCATCTTGAAATTATTTGTTGTAAATGTTAAAAAAAAATGGAGGTTTTGTATTTGAAAAGTCCTTTATGCGATAAAATATGATGTATGTGTAAAAATTATTATAGAATAGATTTGTCGACTATAATCACATTGGTTTAAAAAAATTATCAAAAAACAGTTATTTACATGATTATGTAACTATAACACACACACGCGCATACGCACACACCCACATATACTCACACACAACCACACGTAAACTTTCATACGAATCCTCAACAGTTTTTGGTCTGGGTTTTTTCGTATTTTTTCGATTTCCGATTTTCGATTTATTCCATCTTCTTAACTGCCTGATGATTGTTGTTTTGCAAAACACTCCATGAAACCCAGGGTCGCAGTCTATATTCTGACTAGACAATTCGACGATATACTGCTCCGGCAATGCAACGCAGTCTATAGTCAAAATAGGATAGAGAGATGGACGAAGGGATGCATCCTTCCATTCCCTAAAAAAGGCGACCTCGGACTAGCCAAGAACTACCGAGGGATAACACTTACATCCATAGCAGCCAAAATCTACAATGCCCTACTACGAAACCGCATAGAACCCAAAATAGACAACATCCTTAGGAAAAACCAAAATGGCTTCCGGAGAAATAGATCCACAACCTCACAAATACTGACCATCCGTAGAATCCTGGAAGGCGTTCGGGCAAAAAACTTACAGGCGACATTACTATTTGTCGACTTTACCAAGGCCTTCGATTCCATACACAGAGGGAAGATGGAGCAAATCCTACTAGCATACGGCCTACCAAAAGAAACCGTAGCAGCGATAATGATTCTCTACAGAAACACCAAAGTGAAAGTACGTTCACCAGATGGAGACACGGAATACTTCGACATTGTTGCAGGAGTACTACAAGGAGACACACTAGCCCCATACCTCTTTATCATCTGTCTAGACTATGTGCTTAGGACTTCGATCGACAAAATCAGAGAAAATGGCTTCGAGCTGACTAAGAGAAGAAGCAAAAGGTACCCCGCAAAAACAATCACGGACGTCGATTACGCTGATGACTTGGCGATACTAGCGAATACGCCTAATCAAGCAGAGACACTACTGCATAGTCTGGAACGAGCCGCAGCTGGCATTGGCCTCCATGTCAATGCAAACAAAACTGAATATATGTGTTACAACCAAACGGGCAACATTGCCACACTCTCTGAAACTAGTCGACAAATTCACCTACCTAGGAAGTAGCGTCTCATCAACCGAAAAAGACATCGACACACGACTGACGAAGGCATGGACAGCTATCGACAGGCTCTCGATCATATGGAAGTCGGACCTAACTGATAAAATGAAACGTAGTTTCTTCCAGGCAGCGGTTGTGTCGATACTGCTATATGGATGCACCACATTGACGCTTACGAAGCGGCTGGAGAGGAGGCTGGACGGAAATTACACAAGAATGTTGAGAGCAGTATTAAACAAGTCCTGGCGACAACACCCCACGAGACTCCAACTATACGGACACTTGCCCCCCATCACGAAAACTATACAAGTTCGACGAACCAGACACGCAGGACACTGCTGGAGAAGCAAGGACGAGCTCATAAGCGATGTACTCCTGTGGACCCCCACATATGGATGTGCAAGAGTTGGACGACCAGCACGAACCTACATACAGCAACTATGTGAGGACACAGGATGTAACCCTGAAGACCTGCCGGAGGCGATGAATGATAGGGAGAAATGGCGAGAGAGCGTCAGGGATATCCGCGCTGGCGGCGCGACATGATGATGATGATGATATATTTAGTTATTATTATTATTATATAATAGCTCTATCCGAGATATTGAGCACTCTCCATATTATATTGCACTTGGTTTGACACAAACCCACAGAGTGATTTAGTGACAACCAACACTCTTATAATATATATATATATATATATATATATATATATATATTTTATAAGAGTGTTGGTTGTCACTAAATCACTTTGTGGGTTTGTGTCAAACCAAGTGCAATATAATATGGAGAGTGCTCAATATCTCGGATATATATATATATATATATATATATATCAGAAAAAAATCATCTGGTATTTAGAAATGTCGAATTATTCTATGTCAATAAATATCCTCTTTTTATATAATTTTGACCTTAAATTCGGCTGGTGACTGACCTCATGTAATAAAGTTAATTTTTTATTCAAAGCAAAAAGTTGGAATTATTTTTCAAAACACAGATATATAAAATTAGATAATATTCAAGTTAATTTACTGTCGAATTAAATTTCTAAATTATCACTGTATTTTTGTAATAATTAAGAAAAACAAAATTTGATTTAAACTAAATTTTAACTTTTAATTTACATAAAAATATGAAAAGGTTTAAAACAAATGTACTATCGCATTGTTTATGCATCAATTTTGGAACTTTTGTTGTTTATTCGAACAGAGAAAACAATTTAATAACTAATACATTAAAATGATGAAGAAATTTAATCGATATTGAACCAAGATGTTTAATGACTTATTGATCCACTCCATTACAAGCGGCCATGAAACATCGTAGTCAATTGATATCTCATAATTTTGGTCCTGTGCTACAAATAAGCTAAGTTTAGTAAATAATTAGTCTTTACCACATTGAACCGTATCGAATACATCCAATGGCAATCGTTAGTTCTGCTCTCTCGCTAATTATGTGTGTATATACAGTCTCTAGTCTTAAAAGTAATCATTTAAACTATAAAATATGAATAAAGAAGCCGGTAATTAATATCGAGATGGCATTATGAATGAATACGGAATTCAAATTTTTGTCCACTTCCTTTTCACAAATTTTACTCCTTGACTCTTTCTTATCAGAGAAGCATTTAGTGTAACGGAACTGTTTGTATTTCACCTTGTGTTAAATCCTTTGGGAAAGGGATGAATCCGTACATTCACCCTCCCTCTTTGGGTTGAACAGACTGGGTTAATCAACCAGTCTAGGAGAAGGAAAACTCTGAATACAAACAAGCTATACTCCGCTTAAAATATCTTTGTGTAACATCCTGTTTATATCGGAGGAATTGGATAAATCTATATTCTCTGGTCTTATTTTGGTGTCTGTCAAGTATTTGTCGCTGCCTCCCACCAGACACGACTTGACAATTTTGGTGTCTGTCAAGTATTTGTCGCTGCCTCCCACCAGACACGACTTGACAATTTTGGTGTCTGTCAAGTATTTGTCGCTGCCTCCCACCAGACACGACTTGACAATTTTGGTGTCTGTCAAGTATTTGTCGCTGCCTCCCACCAGACACGACTTGACAATTTTGGTGTCTGTCAAGTATTTGTCGCTGCCTCCCACCAGACACGACTTGACAATTTTGGTGTCTGTCAAGTATTTGTCGCTGCCTCCCACCAGACACGACTTGACAATTTTGGTGTCTGTCAAGTATTTGTCGCTGCCTCCCACCAGACACGACTTGACAATTTTGGTGTCTGTCAAGTATTTGTCGCTGCCTCCCACCAGACACGACTTGACAATTTTGGTGTCTATGTTTATAATTTACTATTTTCGCTTGGTGGATGTAGGATGATACACATAACTAGTTTAACGTAGGGGCCTATGCGCACAGATGTGGATAGAGGAATGAAGAAAAATACTCACCTGTTTATAAAAAATAAAAATTGTAGACTCACCATCAGATGATGTTTAGAGTCATATTTTCGACACAAGTTCTAATTGACTCACCGAAGAAACTCTAAAAAGATTACCAGATAGGGTCAAAGTGAATCTGGGAGTAATGGCAGTTAAGGGGTACTCCACATTCTAAAGCTCTAGAACTGAAGCCTCACTATTTGATGGTTTTGTGTCATAAACAGGGCGCTAATTAGGGAAATCTTACCCTCTGCAGATTTGCAGTCGATGTATTCTACTGCCATTTTAGGACTTTATTGTTTTCAAAGTCCTAAAAGTAACATTTCGGTTTGTGAACAAACAGCATTCTTAAAAAAAAAGTAAAAAAAACTAAATCTTCCCATAAATCATTTTTTTTTAAAAATGTATAAATTATCTTCTTACATATTCTTAATTCGAAAGATTATTCAATGAAAAATAACCATGTTAACTCCAAAATATTGATTGGAAATTTTTATCAAAAACCCCATAAATAAACAATCTTTTATAAAATTTTAAAAATCGGAGCCATTTTTTATCGGATGTTCGACTTTTGGTTGCGACGTTTTTTTTTTCATTATACATATATTCCATTATAAAATCAGTTCGAGGGATAACCATTCTCACTTGTTCAATCCATCTTGAAGGAGTATATATATATATATATATATATATATATATATATATATATATATATATATATAATGATAGTTTGTACTTTGTGATCTGAGACGATTCATATTGAAACCGTCATTCTATGATCCGTGGCTAAACATTTTACCGAATGAACTGGAGCCAATTCTATCCGTGAGTTCAACTTTCATAATCAACTTAGATTCAAACGACTCCCATTTTCAAAGATAATGTGAAATGTTAAAAGAAAAAATAGAAAGAAAGAAAGAAAAAAAGCCGAAGAAAAAAATAAAAACAAGAAGCCAGAGTTGGCTGAATATGTCTCGAGTAAAGTTGATGAAAAAGCAACAGCTGTTCGGCTCTATCGTTCGTTCGTTTTTCAAATGAGTGAATTTTGAAGGGGTTCTATTTAATTCGTTTCGGAAAGGTTCCTTCATGCGCCGAAGCCAGGGTTTGATACTGCACACACGCACTTGGTGGCTCAAGCACGCTCACACAAGCGTGCTTACACTTGAAACACACACACACACACACACACACACACACACACACACACACACACACACACACTTTTCCTACAGACAGTGATACATTTGCTCAAGTAATAACACTCACATATACGCTCCATGGAGTTCTGTCAAGGTATATACAAATGAAAAAAAGTAACAGCAGCGAAATGACATCATATGAACTATCTCAGACCCATAAAAGGTGTACCCACGAAAATACAGCCATTAAATCGCGCACACAGTTATCCACGTAAACACAGTAAAGTACACACACACACACACACACACACATATATATATATATATATTTGTATGTATGTATGTATGTATGTATGTATAATATTTGAAAAAAATTATACCTGAAATTGGTCGCCACTTTTTAGCATGTTTTGGGCATGGGGAAGCTTATTCCTCTCCAGGTTCGCTTTAAATTCGGATTTTTCTTCCTTTACACTAGTTAGCATACCAATGTAAATAAACCTGGTCTGACCTACTATTTACCCATAGTTGGAAGAGAAATAGTTTTTTTCTCTCGTTTATCAAGGTTATCGGTGCAATGTGAAATACAAGAAGCCTCGACAAGGATTTGAACTCAAGTCTCCAAATCTTTTTACTCTGGCAATTCTTGTTAAACCAATCACACCTTCTAATATGGATAATTATTTCAGTATGATTTTGATAGGGATAGATACTCCACTTTATTCCCAATATTTCCTTTCCTTCCTACACCCTCAGTCCCCGCGACCATTTTTACAAAGACTGTTGACTACCTCAACAGTCCTCATTTGGAAAAAGGACGGAGGGTGCAATCACAATTTTATAATATTCAGGAGCAGAGTTTCTGACACATCCTTCTCGAAGACAAGAACACCGCGCGGCTTTTTGTCTGAAGATGACAGAATGGCTGATACAGAGGAATGGATATCAGTTTGTTTTGAAAATTAGCGAAGTCTCTGTCCTACTTAATCAAACATGTTTAAAATATAAACACTGAATATATATATATATATATATATATATACGAGGATCATTAAATAAGTTTCCAGACTTTTTTCGTATGGGCACTCTTATTGATAGTACACACATGAAACTCTAGTCCCCTTCGAAGTAATCTCCTCCGGCAGCAATGCACTTGTTGTACTGTTCCAACAACTTCCATCTCCTCAATTGTCTCATAACGGCAGCCTCTAAGTTTTTCCTTGGGCTTAGGGAATAAGCAAAAGTCACAGGGAGCAAGGTCT
Organism: Sepioteuthis lessoniana; assembly: GCA_963585895.1. NCBI lineage: Eukaryota > Metazoa > Mollusca > Cephalopoda > Myopsida > Loliginidae > Sepioteuthis > Sepioteuthis lessoniana. Next base: position 3,658,396 of record OY757930.1, read on the forward strand.
GGACTGTAGGGAGGCTGAGGAACTGTGTTGATGCCCATCTTGGTCAAATAGTCTGTGACAAGGATGGCGTTGTGGACTGGTGCATTGTCCTGGTAGAAATGCCACTGACCCGATTTGAAGAGTGCTGGCCTCTTCCGACGGAAACTTTACCTGAACTCCCTTAAAACCTCAACATACTAACCCTACCCCTAGCCCTTTGACCAATCAACTCTGGTGTTCTGACTTCCTTACTCCTTCTACACCTCTCATTATCCCTCACAGACTCCCTTGCCTTCCTTGAATCTCTTATATCACTCAAAAACTGATGCTCGATTCATGCAAGATGTTCGAAAAGCAGTCTGAAGCATTCCATACGTTTCTGTGGCATCTTTTCCAAGTTTAAAACAGAATTTTATTGCATATCGTTCTTCTGAAGTGTCCTCATGTCCAGATTGCATTTTTGAAATTCACCAGCTGTGACAATCAGGCTTTAGTAGGGTGTATTCTAATTGCTACTGTAGCTGTTCATTTGAACCTGAAATCATAAAAATTGGTAAGTCATCTCATAAGAAATATAGCAATAACATACCGAATTTTCAAGAGTCTTTAAATGCCTGTACAAAAAAATTCTGGAAACTTATTGAAGGCACCACGTATATATGAGTTGTTCTTAAAGTATCTATATCTAGAGAATAGATATGAAAATATATTAAAAAAAAAAGAAAAAATAATCAGTTTATCTACCTATAAAAAAAATAACTCTTTGGATATTTTTTCATATTTTCATATTCAAATATCGTTAGATTTATTTTCATATATATATATATATATATATATATTCTTAGTTTTGCCAAGTAACATAAGATTTAAAAAATGTGTTGCGTCAATCTTCCGAAAAGGAACGGCGAGGCTATTTTAAAAATTTGTCATAATGGCTTTTAACAGGATTCTTCCCTCTGTCGTTGTTGAACAATATGCAACTATCCCACCCACAAAGCGAGACCGTGAAACGGTTAGATATGATATTTTCTAAGCATCATGTAATCTGATACAATTTTTAAAAATCGTGTGGTTTACAATTTATAAAAGGAAGCCATCAATAATTGGACTTTTGTTGTCTGGCAGTCACATCTGAACTTTGAGTGAAAGTAGATTTCCTCAAATTTCTTACTTGCAGATACTGATAACGTCATCGTTTTGAGAGTCAATTCTGCCACAAGTTTTCTCATGTCTGCAGGATTCTACTGAGTATTCAAGACAATTCCTCACTATGCGGTGGTATGCATGGTCTCGATTCTTCCTCTGATTTCATATTCCTCCGATTTCAAATTCCTCCAGATTTTTACTCAAGCCTTTTAAAACTTTTTCAAACACGCTAACTATAACTGGTATAATCGTCACCCGCATCTTCCTATTCATTTTTTTTCGTCCTCAAGCAAGGTCCAACTATTTATCTAACTTGTCACTTTATCTTATTTTCGCTCTGTTGTCCACCGGGTCGGCAAAATCCATTAAATGCTAAGTTTTTTTCTAGTTAATTACCAGTAGGTCTTGTTTTCTTGTTAAGATTAGGTTGTATTTCACAATCCCAGAGAATTTTATACGAATTCTGGTTTGTGAGAATATCATTTGTTAGTAAGGACAAATTTTGATATTTTGCAAATTCCCAGCAGATCACTTTCCTCATCCAGTCGTGCCTAATTTTGGACTCCTTTTGTGCTTATTTACTGCACTCATTTATCATATAATTTACCCTTTCATCTCTCTCTCTCCTCATAACCTACACTTGATATTCTGCTGCGTATAATCAATTCTCGCTTTAAGATAATTTGTAATTAAATTATTATTATTTAACTCTTTGCAACTTTTTTTACGCCAACATTTATTGCTGAGCTCTCACTTGAATGACAACAAGTCTCCTCTAGAACTCTTCTGAGTATTCTGATCTTAGCAATATTGTAGTCTGTAGAGTCTCGATTCATCCTCCGATCTCGAATTGTTCAAATCTCGTTCCAAATTCTTTGGAGACCGTTCCAAGTGCACTAATTACTATTAGTATCACCATTAGATTGAGTTCCACATTTTTTTTGCAAGCTTCACGTATCTTCTTTTTTTTTTATTTTTATATCTTTTCGCTTTCTTTTATTTTCATTTTTTAGTCCGCTGGAACTGCAAAATCTACGAGAGGACATTATTGTTACTATAATTTACTCCTTTAGAGTTTTTCACACAAGCGTTTGCTGATGGTCTTTCACTAAAGTTTGAGTGACAGCAAGTCTCCTCAAGTCTCCAGGACTCTTCTCAGTATTCTGGCCGTTCTCAATTATGCTGTCGTTGGATGGTCTCTACTCGGCCGCCAACTTCCAAGTAGTTTTTCAAAACAGTATCAACCAGCGATTTTCACTGATGTCCAAGTTATTACAAGTCTCCTCAGCTCTGCAGGATTCACCGCAGTTTTCTTGTTGATCTCCTCAGTCCTGTGGTTTGGACTGTATCAATTCTTCTGATCTCCGTTGCCCTCAGTCACTTTTCCAGTTTTTTGGGATTGTTCTAATGACTTCAGGATTGGTATCACTGTCTCCAATATGCCATAAGTTTTTCTCTGGCAGGGTTCAAGTATTTCTGTAGTTTTTTTTTCTTTGCTTTCATTAATCTTTACTCTATGGTCTGTTGTAATGACAAAATGTACAAGTTGATAAGTTCTTTTCTTCTTGCTTCTTTAAGCGATTATTATTATTATTACATTACTTCTCGCAACCTTTTCACAAGAGTCTCCCGAATTCTCAAGGACTCTTCTCTGTGTTCTGGTCGATCGTAACAATGCTGTAGTTTGTATGGTGTCGTCCTTCGAGTTTCAGGTTTTTCAGCTCCTTTTCAAACCTTTGGGGATCGTTACAAACGTGTCAGTTACAATTGCTGTCACCGTCACCTAGATGTTCCATACCTTTTTTGTTCTCTGGTAAGACGGTAAAGTCCACTCTTCGGCAGGTTCTCTTTTTTTGTCTATGATCCCCAGGGGATCTGTTTTTAACCCCAAAAATCCCAGAGAATTTTGTGTGTCTCATTCTCCAGGACGGATTCTGGTCTTTTGCATATACCATTTGGTAAAGTGGTCAAATTTAAATCGCTTGCACAATCCCCTGTAGATCACTTTTCTCACTCAGTTGTGTCTAGTCTTGTTCTCTTTTTGCAGCAGTTTGCTGATGTTTCACTCCTTGCGAGTCCTTCAAACCGGCGTTTGCTGATGTCATTTCACTTGAGTGTGAGAGACAGCAAGTCTCCTCTGGTCCTCAGCACTCTTCTCAGTATTCTAGTTGACAATGATAATGCTGTGGTTTCAATAGTCTCGGTTCGTCCACATATTTCCAACTTTACCAACCCTCTTTCCAATCTTCTTCTTCTTCTTCTTCTTCTTCTTCTTCTTCTTCTTCTTCTTCTTCTTCTTATTATTATTATTATTATTATTATTATTATTATTATTATTATCTGCAACTTTTTCTTACTGATAGCTTTTCACGGGTCAGAGTGACAGAAAGTCTCCACAAGCCTCGAGGATTCTTATAAGTTTTCAAGCTGTTCTTATCAGTGCTATGATCTGGGTAGACTCGATTCTTCCTCTGATCTCGAATTTCCCCAGTTTTACTGGCGTTTGTGGACCGTCTCTGGGGCACCAATAATAATAATAATAATACCAATTGTAATTGGTGCTCTTGGTACAGTCACCGAAGGATTAGTAAATGGACTGGAGGACTTAGAAATAACAGGACGAGTGAAGACCATCCAAAGTACTTCATTATTGAGATCGGCCAGCATACCGAGAAGAGTTCTGGAGACTTGAGGAGAATTGCTGTCGTTCAGACTTCAATGAAAGACCTTCAGCTAACGCTGGTGTGGAAAAACTCTCAAGGAGTAATTAATAATATTAATAATAATAATTATCATTATCATTATTATTCTTTTACTTCTTGTGAGTTTTTCAAACCCGTTTCAATTAGTCTTTCTCCATGACTCTCCCGAGTATTCAGACCAATCTCAATAATTCTGTCGTTTGGATGATCTCAGTTCTTCCTCCTGTCTTTTTGTAAGTCTTTGGGGACCGTTCCAACAACACCAACGAGAATTAGTACCCCCACCATCTTCATGTTCCATTGCCTTTTCAGCTCCCTACCATAATCCAAGAATTTGTCTATCTTTTCGCTTTTTAAAAATATTCGCCGTGTGGTTCCGGGAAACGACACATCCACTAAATTACATGTTCTTTTTTCTCGTTAATTAATAACGGGTCTAATCTCTTGTTAATTAATATCAGGTCTAATCTTTAGTCACGATTCGGTGATCCGTTTGTATCTTTAAATCCAAAAGAATTATTATTATTATTATTATTATTATTATTTAAATTTCAGCTTTATTTTCGGTTTCTTTCAGTCCTTCACTCGATCCTTATCCAAGACCTAGTATGAGAGAAGGTTGTTATTTTCTGCATTCTATGTATTTATGTTTTTTACTGCCTCTTATAGGTAATATTTTTCCGTCACATTGATAGTACTCTCTTTAGAAGATGATCAGTTCAGCAAAGTACAATTTTTTGCATTTCATTTGGGGTGGGACTGTCAGTATTCTTGTTAACGTGTTTATCTGTCCATTTCTTGATCATACCCAGTGCTCTATTCGTGCTACGTTGATAGTTGTAAGGTGACACATTTTTTAAATTTCTATTCTTAGGTCTTTGCATTTACTTATTATATTCTTTGACTGATATGTTATTATCTGTCGGTACAGATTATTATCATTATTATTATTATTAGCGAATTTTTCACTTCAGCATAAGCTACTGGTCTTTCACTGGAGTCTAAGTCTACTCATGTCTCCTGAACTTTTCTGAGGATTCTGGCCGATCTTAACAATGTTGTCAACTAGATTGTCTCGATTCTTCCCTTGATGCTCAATTCCTTCAGTCTTTCTTAAGACCGTTTCAAGTTCTCTGATTACAATTAGTATCATCATCACTATCCGGTTCCAATTTTTTTTTAGTTCTTTGACAAAGTCTAAGTATTTGTCTGTATTTTCTTTTATTTTCCCTCTGGAGCTGCACAATCCTCTCGACGGAAACTTCTCTCTCTCTCTCTCTCTCGCCTCCCTTCTCTCTCTTTGTTGATTAGCTCTTGGTCTAGCCTTCTTGCTGGGATTAGATTATCTATTTGTTTCTCAAAATTCCACAGATTTTTATGCGTCTAATTCTCTTGGACGGATTCTGGTTTCCCTTATACTATTATAATTAACTCATTAGAGTTTTTCACATCAGCGTTAGCTGATGGTCCTTCACTGGAGTTTGAATGACAGCAAGTCTCCTCAACACTCCTGGAATCTTCTCAGTATTCTAGCTGTTCTTAATAATGCTGTAGTTTGGATTGTCTCCACTCGTTTGCAAACTTCCGGGGATGTCCTCGTGGTGTAATGGTTAAAGCGATGGACTGCGGAATCGTAGTAAGCGAGTTCGTGCCCCAGTCGCGCTATTATGTTCACTTCCGAGCAAATACCCTTGGGAAAGGTATGAACCCCCTTATCCTCCAAACTATGGGTTAAATAGTACCCCTACTGTTCTTCTAGGAGAATGGCTTTGGCATTAAATAACCTAGAAAGGTTGATATGCCATTAAACAAAGAAACCAACCAAACCAAACCGCCAAATTCCAAATCCTTCCTTTTTTAAAATAATCATTTAGTTACTGTACCAAAAGCACCAATCACTATTAGTATAATTGTCACATTCATGTTCTATAGTTTTTTCAATTCCCTAGCAAGGTTGAGGTACTTATCCTTCTTTTCACATTCTTTCAGTATTATTCTGTGGTCAGCCGGAACAGCAAAGTCGACAATTTTGCAAATTCTCTTTTTTTTGTTGATTATTATAAGGTCTGGTCTTCTGGCCGGGATTAGGTGATCCGTTTGTATGTTAAAGTCCCATAGGAGTTTATGTGTGTCATTTTCTAGGACAGGTGCTGGGTTGTGCATATACTATTTGTTTGTATGGTCAAATTTAAATTTCTTTCATATTTCCCAGTGGATCACCTTGCCGACCCAGTCGTGTCTCGCCTTATACTCCTTCTGTGTTAATTCGCTTATTATATGATTGATCGTTTCGTCTCTGTCACCACGTAGCGGACACTTACTGTTTTGTTGCGTCTTATCTATTCTCGCCTTGATATGATTGGTCCTTATTGCGTTGTCATGTGCTGCTATTAGAAGAAATTCCGTTTCTCTCTTAAGGTTTCCTTTTCTTAGCCAGGTCCAGGTTTTTTGGTGTGAGATGCTGTTTATTAGTCGTTCAAAGCGGCCATAGAGTTGTTTTTTCTCCTATTTTTGTTTCCTAGTTGTTGTCATTTTATCGTCTATCGTGTTGTCCGTATCGTTTCTGATGGCTGTAATTAGTCCTCGTTCGTGTTTTTGTGGTGGATTTTCGCTGTTCCTGTAATGTAAGAAAAGTTATGAAGGAGAGAAACGACTTGCTGGCACTTAATTCCTGGAGAGAGACTCTCAGTACAGAAGTTTATAAAAGTTAACTGCAAAAACACGATACATTTATAATAAACTATTAATTACGTAATTAAATATAATTTTGTATTTTTAATTATAAAGGTTTCTTCGTTTTAATGATTTATTGAAAAATTTGACTGATTTGAAATTAGAATAAATACAAAATTTTTGTCAAGAATTTTCAAAGGAAGAAAAAAATGAAAGATCTTGACATAAAGGAAAAATAATTAAAAAATAAGTATTTATAGTGCATTTACTTGAATTCATATGTCAAAAAAGAAACAAAGAAGATATAAGGGGAGGAGGTAAGAGTGTGGGAGTAAGTGAGAGAAGAACGGGAGAGCGGGATGATAAAAGAAATAAAGAAAGGGGTGGGAGAGAGAAGGAGATAGATAGATAGATAGATTTGGGGAGAGAAAGATAGATGTGAAGAAAAGAAAAGGGTTGGAGATAGAGAGAAGGATCACAGAATGAGGAAGTGAGAGAAGGGGTGAAATAGAGAGAGACGATGAGGGAGAGAGGGAGTAAGGGATCGAAAGAGAGAAAAGAGTAGGAAGTGAGACAGAGAGAAGGGGGAGAGAGGAAGTGAGATGGAAGGAGAGAGAAAGAGAGGCAGTGAGATAGAAATAGAGTGAAGAAAAGGAGAGGTAGATATATAGAGAGAAGTGATAGAGAGACGGTGTGAAAGAGAGAGAGAGAGAAAGAGAAGAAAAGAATGAGTGAGATAGAGAGAGAGGGGAATATCAGGGAGATCGGATTTAGGAGGGAGAGTATGAGAGAGAAAGAGAGAGATAAAGAGAGAAGAAAAGAGAACGGGATGAGATAGAGAAAGAAGTTAAAAGAATGGGGGAAAGAGAGATAGGGAGAGTCGGAGAGAAGGATAAAAAGGGAAATCGAGTTGACAGAGGGATGTGTGTGTGCTTGTGAATACAATTTCATAACCGAAATTGTTTATGAAATAATAGTTTCCACCGTTTCTTTTTTCAAAGGGTACTATGCACAAAGCGTTGGCGCACAAGTTCGTATCGCATTCAGTTTGATCGTGTAGTTCACCTTCCTCAAAATTTTGGATGTCATCAGTATATATGTATGCGTACACTCACATACCACTACATCTTCAAATCGACAAAATTTCGATGAGCGATTTCAAACTCCAGAAGCGCTATCTCTGTTCATTTTTGGACTTATACCTTTGGGAAACGTAGGAACTTCCTTTTCTCCCAGCGATGAGTTAAAATGGTTTTGGCATTAAATAACCTACAAATGTTTATATGCAATTAAGCAGAAAACAAACAAATATATAACTTCTGTGAAATTTTTGTATTTCTATTTTTTTTAAATTTTGATCCAGATTCTCTTACATTTGATGCTGAAAACGAAGCTTTTTGCAATGCATTAATTACCTTGTCTTTGACCATAATTTAATGAAACTTCAAATTTAGCTTTCACATTAAAATTCAATTGCCACATAGATATTTTGTCCATCAATATATTTGAGTAACTGGAGTACAAAAATGAAATAATGCAAGTTTCCCAGCATTTGTCTATGTTTTATAGCCACACCTATTGATTGTAATATGGAAATATTACACCAGACTAACCTATATTCTCTTCAATATATTCAACACAGACACACAGAGATATATGGACACTTTCACGTACACACACACACACACACACACACACACACACACACACACATATATATATATATATATATATATATATATGGAAGTAAATTATGGAAATAAATCCTATCGTATGAAGAAAATAGAAAAACAAAGTATTCCAGATGTGATGAATTAAACATTTCGGTTTTATTAAACCTTCACTTTATGATGGAAAAAATGTTGTTTGAACAACGATGAATGTTTTTGTTAAAATAAAGGGAGAAGAGAAAGTATATTTACAAAGAAATACCGATAACCGTTAAACTTTATCTTCCCAAGTTATTTTAACAAAAACATCCATCGTGGGTCAGGCAACACTTTTTTCTCCATCATAAAGTCCTGATGAAGGTTTAATAAAACCGAATTGACTTAACGTTGACTTTAATGTAATGGTTATCGTTGTCAGAAATGAATAGAGCGATCTGAGTTCAAATTCTGGACAAAGTTGTTTGCATTTCTTATCACGCTAAAACACTCAGGAAATGTATGCATACAACTATTCTTTCTCTCATTATGAGTTAATCGTAGAACAGACTCTTTAACCTTAGTATGGCAACTAGTCTAGGAGAAGGAAAACTCTAAATTCAAACCTCTTACACTCTCCTTAGAAATTGACCTTGAGTCACACCCTTCTCATGAAGTTGTATGAAATTATATATTATAACTATGAACACTAGAAGTCCGTTACTTTAAAACATTTACGTCTGATGATTGTGCACACTTCATGAAACTTCAAGTAACGGACGTCCAGCATTCATAATTCATAATATTTTGTAATGTTTATCTCAATCTCTCTCTCTCTCTTTCTCTCTCTCTCTCTATATATATATATATGTGTGTGTGTGTGTGTGTGTGTGTGTGTGTGTATATTTGTTGAACACACATTTACTTAACACACTTACATTTACATCTATCTATCTATCTATCTCATCTAGTGAATACATGTAGAGATAATAGAAATATATGTACGCGTACTAGTATTGTGTATATGTGCGATTTTATGTGTGTTTTTTTTGTACGTTTAGTTTGTGTGTAAACTTCTATGTGTGTATCTGTGTTAGTTTGTACGTGTAGAATATGTGGAGGGGATGTTATAATGAAGTCATCTGATACAAATTTGTATACGTTCCCTTCTCTACCACTTAAGTTACCGATAAAGATTAGATTTGATACTTAGAAGAGATAAAAATGATATGTCATATAATGCTATCTTTAACACAACGATAATGTAGAAAACGCTGGAAGAACAAAAGAAAACAGATTTGCCAAAAAAAGAAAAAATAAATAAAAGAATTTGGTGATGTCATCGAGATAGAGTCGAAGTAGTTTGTTGACTTGCATTTGTCAACCAAAATTGCAAATACATTTTTTAAATCCTGAAAATTTGGACTCAGGATTAAAATATTTTCATTTTTATATTGTCGTTATTTATCCATTCTACTAAAATTGAACTGATATTCCTTATAAATCTGGTTTCATCAATCCAACTTCATAGCCATCAAAAATGAACATTTATCGTTGACAATTGGTAACTTTTTACAATTCGTTTAGTTTATACAGTAAAATTATAAAAAGGAAATTTTTTTTGGAGGAGCTCGTTGTGCAGTGGTTATCGTCGTTGTAAATAGACTCGGCAATCTGAGTAAAAATTCTGTTTGCATTTCACATAGGGATCATACCCTTGGGAAACTATTCTCCTTTCAGCTATGGGTAAATAGTGGGGCAAATTTGGCTCTTTAACGATGGTACGACAACCGGTCTTGGAGAAGTAAAAACTCTGGATTCAAACCTGTTAAACAACTCCATAAAAAATTGCCCTTGTCTCCCATCTTGCTTGTGCCGAGGGGTCGGGTATATATATATATATATATATATATATATATATATATATATATATATATATACTATCCATTATTTTCTTCCATATATATACTATCCATTATTTTCTTCCATATATATATATATATATATATATATAGTAAAAATCATTCAAAGAAATGAAATTAATTTTATAAAAGAAAACATTTATGATTTTGTATCAACTTTTGATATATTTCCATCATTTAGGCAATTTAATATTTCCATCCCCTAAGAACATTTGTTATTTTAAACAAAGAATTCTATTAGGTTTATTCTGCAATTATCCACGGATCTTTTTTGTGCAAACAAATGCCTTATGCTAAATTGAATCGTTTGAAATAGAGCTGTTTGATCATTTAACTGAGTGTAAACGAATGTCTGATGTTCAATTGAATTGTTAGTGATACATAGCAATACTTGAAACCATTTAACAGTGTGGTTACAAATGATTAATATTGAATTAAATTATCAGTGTTAGATAGCAGTTATTGGAACTGAGTAGAAACAATAGCAATAATAGTGTGCAAAAAAATAGTTCTAACTCCTTTAAAAATGAAATTACCGACAAACTAATCTCCCACATATCATGTATATCTATTTAAATGTGTACAAATTACTGATGATAAATTGTTACGGTCACATAACAATAGTTAAAACCTTTTAATGATTAAATAGTAAATTGAATTATTCGTATAAGATAGAAACCATTTAACTGTGCGCCAAAAAAAAAAAAAGAGCTCAGGGTCGTTTAAAAACGTTACCAAGAAAATGTGTTTACAATTCATATATATTTGATATACACGTATGAACAGGATTTTGCATAAAATAACCTACAACGGTTGATATGCCATAAAACCAAAACTAACCAATCAACTCGACATAAGTTGTTGTTCAATTTTAATGGAGATTACATATATGAACACATCCAATCCAATATTAATAATTTTCAGTGTTTGATTTGCTTATTTTTAGGTTTGGTTTGGTTTTATGTGTTGTGGCTTCGGAAAGGGTCACTAATGAAAACACAAACACGGATAACAGATTATATTACACAAGAAAGATAGAGTTACATAGAAAAGGTAAGAAGTCTCGTACTTTTCGGATAACACCGACATTGATCTGCCTCAAGTAGCGAAATCTCTCCGTACTAATAACGAGGAGAAGAGTCCATTATGGTAAGATGGGTAAGGCTCCCACAACATTATGGCATATCAACTATTCTTTGTTATTTAATGCCAAATCCTATTTTTACATATATATTAGATATATGATTTCTAAACAC
>OY757930.1:3679719-3682219 GCA_963585895.1 Sepioteuthis lessoniana
AAAGATAATTTCATAAAATTATATGTATTCATAGGTTTTTTCTTACGCAAATAACATTGCCATTTGCTGGGAAGTATATATATATATATATATATATATATATATATATATATATATATATATATATATATATATATATGCATGCGTGTATATGTTTTTATGAGTGTGAATATAGATAAATGTAAAAACAATTGTAATCGAAGGATAAGTTTATCTATAATTGTATATAATGCTAACGCTTATGTTACGTGTTTTTTTTTTTTATTAAACCATCATCGGTGTAATATCAATATGTGACATTGTATCTTCTAAACTATATTCAAATATAAGAAAGAGAAAAATCTTAGTATTCTACCACCGTTTATAGCGTTTTGTCTGTGATGTAATTAGTATTCGAAATTTTGTTTTGAAGTCAACGAATTCGATCTGGATTTTTAAAATCCTTAGAAATTTCTAATACGAATTTAAAATCTTTTTTTAAAAAAGGTATTTTCGCTTACACAACCAGCTCATTTGCATAATAATTAGAGTATTCACCAATGGTCTGAGAGACCGGGGTTCAAAGACTCTGAAAATGTCACACTTGATGCCTTCTTACTTAACACTACGGATTGGAAGGTACGGATCAAGAGTGAGTGGATTCATCTAGAGAAAGGAGTAGCACCCTCTCTTACACCTCGCTGTACTCGCTATTGAAAAGAAACTCTCCGGGTCGCCCTCGACAACGGTAGGCTAACATATATATATATATATATATATATATATATATATATATATTATTTCTCTATTAAGTAATGCAGACAATAACTATTGTAATGAGCTCCGTCCTAAGCGGATAACACACTTGTAGTTTTTTGCAATCCATTAGTCAGACCTGTTAAGTACAAGTAATGACAGATCTGATAATTTTCGTTTTATTCTTTTTCAATAATTGTAGTGAATTTCGTAATAGTTTTTATGACGATTTTAGTGAGGTGCGGATTTTGCTTATGATATACACCAATTTTATTTATGGCGATCGAGAGAAAGCACCTATTTATAATCTTTCAACTTTTCATGATTAATAAAATGAATTCAGACAAATCTAGTTGCAATATTTCACGCAATAATTGCCTTTCTACTTTAGTTTTGCGATTATATTTTAAAAACTTTTCTTCAATTATTGAAATACGTATTTAATACATATTCCTATTGTAAAGAATAATCTCGAGAGTCGACATTCCTTCACTCAAGTTGGTGGGAGGCAAATAAATAGGACGAAAATTCAGAGATAAAGGACAGATTTTGAATATGAGAAAGAAAAAGAAATTGTATAGATTAGTTTTTTTATTCCGATCGTGTGAGAGTATGGGTATATATATATATATATATATATATATATATATATATATATATATATATATATATATATATGGGGGGGAGAGGGAAAGAGATAGATAGATAGATAGAGAGAGAGAGAAAGAGAGATATTTGGTTTAGTTTGGTTTATTTAACGGCATTTCAACTCTGTTAGTGTTATCTAATACCGAAATTTGATTCATTCGTACAAGTTTGATCATAATTATACCTATTCTTATTTTCAGCTTTCCACTGAAATCATTTTTTTAAATCCCACTTGAAGCATCGCCACCGAATGCATTTTTGTGTCATACCCAGGACACCTCTGTTGGGGTTGAGTTTTACTTCACTGCAGAGGTTGTAATCAGGGTCTTCTAAGCCCAGCCGATAAAACGAGAGAGAGAGAGTGAGAGAGAGAGAGAGAGAGAGAGAGAGAGAGAGAGAGAGAGAGAGAATTTTTATTTACAAGAAATGCATATTTTAAGCAGCAATAATACTTATGACTAATGTTATTATATGAGAATATTCCGTTATACACATTGGTGCCAGCAATCAATGTTCAATCCCAGATAAAAAAAAAAGGTTCGTATTCTGATTTTCATTGCAGTTAGGTAAGGCTTAAACTGTAAAATGATTGGCGAATTAGAATCTTCCAGGCGTCATTTTCTCCTGGTCTGAACCAATATTGTACTACCCTAAATTGATTAGATTACTCAGGCATCAATCGTTCGGTAGAAAACTTAGCTGGCTGGTCAACCCGACCCTTGTTAATGATTCCGATTTGTCACTTGGTTGCATCACACTTCTGGCGTTGTGACAAACTATTCTAAGCTTAGTAAATGGCACAGACATCAACATAATTGTTTAAAGGAACATATTTATAAGTAATGTCACACATGCGCATGCGCGCTCATTGCCTTGCATATAATCAGACATATATACTATCAAAAAGACATGCAGATTATCGCATTCTTACAGACCAACATTCCCGCACATAAAAACATATCATCATTGTAGCCTCATATTTTGTTTACACACACACACACACACATGCATGCTGTTACTATGTAAGTAAAGTAAGTAAAGTTAGCGACCATAGTCGAGGGTGACCCGAAGGCTCCCTTTTCGATAGCTACTACACCAAGGTGTAGGGGAGGGCGCT
>OY757930.1:3687219-3832219 GCA_963585895.1 Sepioteuthis lessoniana
GCGCTTTCGATTTTGTTTGTATGAATGTGTGTGCGTATATGTGTGTATGTGGTGCGTGCTTGCGGGAGTGTGTGTCTGTGTTTTTACGTGTGTGTATTTGTGTCATGGGGGGCGGGCATGTGCATTGATAGGTAAATAATAACAATAATAATGGTAACTACACAAACCAGAATCTGTCCTGGAGAATGCAACACCGAAAATTCATTGGGATTTTGAGATACAAGCGGATCTCCTAGTTCCGGCCAGAACACCAGACCAAGAGAAAATTAATGATAAAAGAATAGAAAAAAAAAGAGAACTTACACTATATTGGACTTGAAAATCACAGTAATCGAAAAGAGAGAAAAGTACTTGGACCTTACTAGAGAACTAAGAAGCTGGTGCGAAAAACTCGGTAGGTGTAACGTAATGATAATAATAATGATATCAATTATAACTAGAAGAATACCTGAACCTTGCCAGAGAATTGAAAAAGTTGAAGAACATGAAAAGAACGGTGATATCAAAGTTGGATCCCTTTGAAATTCTGCCAAAACCAGAAAAAGAGAATAGGTGAACTGGAGTTCAGAGAAAGAATCGATGCCACCAAGACTGCAGAAAATCAAATCAGTTAAAATACTGAGGAGAGTCCCAGAGATATATGGGACTTGACTTGCTGTCACAGACTTTGGTGAAAAATCACTTGTTAAAATTGGTGGGAAAGACTCACCAGGTGCAAAATAAAAACTAGGATCCTGAAATGGGAAGTAAAACAACCGTACGGATATTTTAAGCGACTTAACAGGCGAGATTGCACAGGAGAAGATATGGATATGGCTACAAAAGGGAAATCTCAAGAGAAAAACTGAATCTCGTCTAATAGCAGCACAAAACAAGCCATAAGGACCAATTATATAAAAACAAAAATTGATAATACGCGACAGAATAGTAATTGTGCTTTATACGGAGAAAGAGATGGAACGATTAATTACATAGTAAGTGAATGCAGCAACTAGTACATAAAAGTACCAAATGATTCGCTAGGAATTGTGCAAAATTTTTAATTTGACCATAATACCAAATAGTATATGCACAAACCAGAATCTGTCCTAGAGAATGAGACACATAGAAAGTTTTGTGATTTTGAGGTACAAACTGATCACCTAATCCCGACTAGAAGACCAGACCTAAGGCTAAACCCCCCACCAAAAAAAAAAAAAAAAAAAAATCGGCGGACCACAGAATGAAAATAAAAGAAAGCTGAAATATCAACAAATACTTGAACTTTGCTAGAGAATTAAAAGAAAACTGGAATATGAAAGAGTTAGTGCACTTGGAATGATCTCCAAAGGATTGGAAAGGAAGATGAAACAGTCAGAGACCGGAGGAAGAATCGAGATTATTCAGAAAACAGCATTAAGAAGTCCTGGAAACATAACTTGCTGTCAGACTCCAGTGAAAGCTCCACCGACGAACGCTGGTGTGAAAAAAAGGAGTACATTATTAATAATAAGAAGAATAAGAAAGTCCTTTGATATTTTCTTTTATTCTACCTTGTGCTCTTCTTCTTCTTCTTCTTCTTCTTCTTCTTCTTCTTCTAGGCATTTTCTTTTTATACAGTTTCTCGTTTTCTTTTTTGTTTGTTGAAATCCTTCAATTATAATCTTTAGAAATTTCTTTTTCCTTTCTCCATCCACCATTCTTCCTTTCATCGTCATTTTTCTACTTCATCCTCTCCTTTTTATTCTTGAAATTCTCTTGTCCCTGAAACTATTCATTTAAACCTCTAAATCATTCATGATGTTTATTGTTCCATAAACATGTCAACCCTTTTACACAATTTTATAAACAATGTAAACCTTATCTCCTGCTGATTTCAAATAAATAATTCCAGTGGGATTTTACAAGTAAAAAAATCAAGAGATTTTACAAGACACAGAAAGCAAACTCCAAACTGATTCTTTTGACTATATTTGATGAAATTTAAGGAGTTGCTGTTAATCTAATAAAGAATGAATTGATTGAAATGTTTTCTTGAAGTCTCACATATATAAGGGTCTCGATTGACATTGTTTCGTCCTTTTAGCGGGGCCTAGAATATGCTGTCTGTATCCTTTGTCGATGGTGTCCTGGTAATGATCAAATGGCGAGGGTCAGGATTTGGATATTTGGGTAGTGCGGACTGCCCATTTATTACCATTACTCTCAGGTCCACTCTGATTTAGGGTGAGAGTGCTATGATTCAAATAGATCAGTTTAAAAATTATTCGTATTCGACAGGACTACGTGCAAAAAAAAACCCTCTGAAAAACAGCTATACAATAAACGTAAATATGAAGTACAGTGAATACGATTCCCTAACCTCTCAGCATAAAATAACATTAGATCGGATGGCATGTCTTCAAAATCAATCTAACAATCAATTGTTATTATTTTTATTTGAATTTTTCGTGAGAAGAAAAATGAAAGTCTTTCTTCATTTCCTGCGGTGTTTTTTTCTCTTTGTTTTCATTTAGAAATATATTCGATTTCTTTGTTTAAGGACATATCGATCTTCGTGGATTATTTAATGCTAAAACTATTCTTGTAGAGGAACAGCAGTGATACTATTTAACCCTTAGCTGAGAGAGATTAAAGGGTTTCATGCCTTATTCAAGGGGCATTACCCCGAAAGTGAAACGCAATAGAGCGACTGGATTTCGAACTGGCTTACTACGATGTCACAGCCCAGACTTTTTAGCCTCTACACCACACAAAAATGTATGTATTTGTAAAAAAAAATCCGATTCTCAGCCCCAACCCTTAAAAAAACAAACAAATGAAGGAATGACGTTTAATTTAAGTATAATTACCATCATCGTCATCTTCATCATCATGTCACGCCGCCTGTAAGGATCTGCTTGACCCTCTCTCGCCACCCTTCCCTATCGTCCATCGCTCCCGGTAGGTCTTCAAGGCTACATCCTGTATCATCACAGAGTTGTTGCATATGGGTTCTTGCTGGTCGTTCTGCCTTTGCTCGTCCATGTGAAGGGGTCCACAAAAGTATGTCGCTTATGAGTTTATCATATTTACCAACCCCTCCGCTCGGGCAGGATATGACACAAGGTCAATTTTTTTAAGCGGAGTTTAACAGGTTTGAATTCAGAGTTATCCTTCTCCTAGATTAGTTGCCTCAAGAACCTAGTCTGTCCTACTATTTACCCATAGCTAGAGGGAGAATAATCGGATTCATACCTTTCCCAAGGCTATTAGTGCTATGTGGAATGCAACCAATCTCGTCCAGGATTTGAACTCATGTCGCTGTGTACATTTCCCGCGACGATAACCATTACACCACGGGCACCTCCTATTACACCACAGGCACCTTATCAGTTTATCCCTACTTCTCCAGCAGTGTCTAGCATGTCTGATTCGTCCAACATGGATAGTTTTTGTGATGGGTGGTAGGTGGCCGTATAGCTGCTGCTTTGTGGAGTAATACCTCCACGACTTGTTTGATATTGCTCACAGCATTCTTCTGTAATTGTCGTCAAGTTTTTTTCCATACATTTAGTTAGCGTCTATGTAGTGCATTCATATAGCAATATCGAAACGACCGCTGCTTGGAAAAAACTGATTTTCATATAACTGATAGCCTATCGTTTGCTGCTCATGCCTTTGCTAGTCGAGTGTTGATGTCTGTCTTGGTTGATGAGACACTGCTTCCTAAGCAGGTGAAATTGTCCACTAGTTTCAGAGAATTACCATTTAGTGTGGAGATGTCACCTCTTTGATTAAAGCACATGTATTGTGCTTTGTCTGCGTTGACACAGAGGCCTATGCCAGCAGCTGCTCGTTCCAGACTATGTCGCAGGGTTTCGGCTTTGGCGGGTGTATTTGCCAGAAGCGCTATGTCATCGGCGTCGTCCGCGTCCGTAATTGTTTGTGCGGGGTATTTTCTGCTTTTTGCCTTTGTCAGCTTGAATCCGTCGTCTTTCATTTCATCTATAGACGTTCTAAGCACATAGTCTAGATAGATGATAAAAAGGTATGGGGCTAATATGTCTCCTTGCAGCACACCTGCTACAATGTTGAAGTAGTCTGTGTCTCCATCCTGAGAGCGGACTTTTACTTTCGGGTTTTTATATAGCATCATTAAGGCTGTGACGGTTTCTTTGGGTAGGGCGTTGGCGAGTAGAATTTGCTCCATCTTTCCTCTGTGTATGGAGTCAAACGCCGTCGTAAAGTCGACAAATAATATTGTTGCGTCAAGGTTTTTTGCATGTACGCTTTTTAGAATTGGACTGATTATCAAAATTTGTGATGTTGGGGATCGATTTCTCCGAAAACCATTTTGGTTCTTCCTAAGTATTTTCTCAATTTTGGGTTCTATACGTCGTAGAGTATTGTATATCTTGGCCGATATGAATGTAGGGGTTATACCTCGGTAGTTCTTGGCTAATCCGAGGTCGCCCTACTTAGAGAATGGGAAGATGCATCCCTTCATCCATCTGACTATAGGGTTTTGATTATATACTGCATTACACTGTCGGAGCTGTATATCGTCGAATTCCCTGGTCTTCCATATTTCTGGGGTATTTTATAAGTCCGGCTGTTTTTCTATTTTCAATTTTTCTTAGTACTGAGACGAGTTCTTCATTGCGTAAACTGTCCTAGTTTGATGTCTAATTGTTTATTAATAATTCTCGTGATTAGTTCATGTGTAACTTTCGGGGGATTTTCGAGTAAATTCTCGGAAGGTTGTTTCCATAGTTGTATTCGTTCTTGTTGGCTGGTAGCTTTCAGTTTAGTTTTCGGAGTGTTCTTTCTTCTGCTCATTTCGTTTACTGTTTGCCATGCTATCCTAGATTGCCTATCTTCAACCAAGACTCGAATCTTATTGATCAATAAGATTAAGTATAATAAAACCTATGAAATTTATAATTTCGACCCTTATACAAAGAAATAACTGGATTTAGCGTTATAAAATCTTTTACAGGACAATAATAATTTCAGAAAAGGAAAGAAAAATATGTTTGGTAAGACTTCATTCTTATTGTTTTCATATCAATTCGTTATGAATTATGAATTGACCACAAAGTTCATAAAACAGAAACAATTTAGAAGAAATAATATGAATATAAAAGAACTTTTGGTATTTATCTTTTAGTCTCGCCAAATATGGAATTGAATACATGGGAAAATGATATTAAGGCTGAGTCTAGTAAAAGCACCGGCAGACATAGAGTAGTTGATCGCTTGGAGTTTATCAACTGATTATGAAAATATTGTTAATTTATTTGCAGCAATATGTGTGTGTGTATGTGTGTGTATGAATAATATATATATATATATATATATGTGTGTGTGTGTGTGTGTGTGTGTGTGAGTGTATGCATGTGTGTGTGTATGTGTGTGTGCGTGTGTATAAATAATATATATAAATATATGTGTGTGTGTGTGTGTGTGTGCATGTGTGTGTGTGTGTGTGTGTGTGTGTGCAGATTGTCAATATTGATGTACCACATATTTGGCATTGAACTGTAGTATGTTATTACGATTTTCTGACCACTGCATTTTGTAATCGGCTTTATGTGGTTGTACGAAGCAAAATGTATTGAGATAGAAATAAACAATGACTTAAGATTACTTTTTCAAAGTCTTCTTGAGAGTTAACGATGCTTGGTTACGGTCAGTTTCACGCCAATTACCTAGTTACGTTGACTCTGTGTATACATTATTCTATCTAAAGTATATATTCTCTATCACTATTATTGAGCACTCTATTCATTAACATAGATAACTCTATCATTAATACATACTCACACTCTCGCACACACCTATATATATATATATATGTGTGTGTGTATGTGTGTGTGTATATCGTCTGACTGTATTTCATTCTCTTTCTCTTAATATATATATATATATATATATATATATGTTTCATAGATAGAGCTTAGTCGGCTGGGGCTGTAGAATATACCGACTGCATCTCTGTAGAAAGATAAGACTTTCCCAAAACAATCTCATGGTGACGTTTCAGTAATGCTGGAGCTTTGGGGAATACAGAGTACCCTTTCATTGCTATCCCTCCCAGGTCCACTCTGGCTCGCAATGGTAGCATCTGATAGGGTCTTATCTATGGATCAAATAGAACTAAACTGCGTAATTATGCTAAGCTGAACTGGTTGAGATAGGACTGTTTTCACATTTAAACTGCGTACTTATGCTAAACTGAATTATTTGAAATAGAACTTTTTTTATGCTAAACTGAATTGTTTGAAATAGAACTGTTTATATGTATAAAGATGGATTTGGCATTAATAACCTACAATGGTTGATGTGCCATAAAATCAAACCCAACCAAATCATACAAAACTGACGTATTTGAAATAGAACTGTTTTGACATTAAAACTGTATACTTATGCTAAACTGAATTTTATGAAAATGGGCCTAATAGAACTAAACTACATACTTATATTAAACTCAGTTGTTTGAAAAAGAACTGTTGATATATATAAAAATGGATTTGGCTTTGAATAACCAGCAATGGTATACATGCCATAAAATCAAACCAAAAGAAAATGTTTTTATTAAAATGACTTGATTCGGCATTAAATGACCCGAAAAGTGTTGATATGCCGTAAAACATGACAACTAACCCACCAACCAACCATCTAGCATAATAGGTATCTTAAATCGTACCCAATTCCTTATTTTCTCCAATCAGTATTAACGGATGTGTTTATTTAATATTCTTGTAAAATCAAAATGTTAATATTGGAAGCAAGTAGACGAGAGAAATGATTTTTTGAGGAGAGTTAGGCAAGATTTGAATAAACGAATAATTCTCTTTGACTTTTCACCGCCTCTTCTCCCTCCTTCTTCCGCCTCTCCCCTCTTCCGCCATAAGAACCAGTAAAAGAAGTGAACTCTTTTCAGTGAATACCGTGTCTGACTTCATTGATGTCAAGGGTCGCAGCTGTTGCAAGGCTCCTCCTTGGCCCGCCTCTTTAATGTGACAAATACGGCCGATGAGAAGCAAGAATGAAAAAAAAAAAAAAAAAAAAAAAAGGAAGAAAATTAATAAAAAAGAAATTGCTATGTCTTAGAAAGGAAACTGACAAAAATGATGTTTCCCTGTTCGACAAGGAACAGACTTGATTTTGTCAAAAATTACAACGGCTGGAACAAACTACTGGTCTATTTCATTCATTAATTAATTTGATCTCTCTCTCTCCCCAACCCAAATCTCTCTCTCTCTTTCTCTCTCTCTCTCTGGTCTTAATCAGACAGGTAACTAAGTTTATTTATCAATCTCTTTTTACTTATATCTGCCTTAATCCACTCAGTTATACGAATCTATCAATCTATCATCAAGTCGAGCTGTCAGCATGGATTTCCCTAACTCTCTCTTTCGCCATCGGTCCCTATCATACATCACTCACGGGAAAACCTCTAAACTACATCCAGTGTCCTTACAGAACTGATGTAAGTCTTTGCTTGTCGACCAATACTGACGCATCCATGTGTAGGGGTTCCATTGGTAAACGTCGCTCATGAGTTTGTGTGATGCATGTCTTGTTCTTCTTACTTCGATGGTTTGTGAGATGGAAAGTAAGTGGCCATACACCAACTGTTTTTTTCGCTGTTACTTCCAGGATTGGTAAAAAAATTCACACACACATACTCACACAAAACACACACACACACACACACACACATATATATATATATATATATATATATAGAGAGAGAGAGAGATACATATATATATATATATATATATATATATATATATATTCTCTCTCTCTTTCTATCTCTCTCTCGATATATATATATATATATATGAATGGATAAAATATCTAACATAATGGAAGAGAAGACGTAGGACATTTTAAAATTTCAGGAATAATAGTGAGAGCATTACAATTGTCTATAAGGTTGTCTGGGCATCGTAATTAGGAATGCCGATCGCTATGAAAATTTAAGTTGTTAGCAAAAGTTCAAAAAGTGCCCAGGACTATTTTAACAAGAAATTTCTTCAAATTGTAGAATTCGCTATAAGCTGTTTACGTTAGTCAGTCTAATTAAGACTTGATTTTAAAACGCATCACCTTCACAGGCAAGATTACTTTTAAAATAAAACTTTAACACATCTAATTTCCTATTGTTTAGAATAATGAGTACTTATCACAAAAACATTCATTTATTTAGCTGCGATACATTAATGATAATCTTAAAAATATAAACAATATTCTGTTTCGTTAGCAGCAGCAGCAGTATCAAATTGTGCTGATAGCATAGAGTTTCTTGGCTTTCTGTCTCGTTTTCAGTCCCAATCGTCTATTGCTCATGAAATGTCCTCTGGATTGAATCCAGTGTCCGTATAGAGTTAATATATATTATTGGTCGACTACACCTGGCACATCCATGTGTAGGAGAGTGTATTTTATCAGAGAGATTATATATATATATATATATATATATATATATATATATGTATATACATGTTGGCTGACCGTAGTCGAGAGAGAGGCGAAGACTCCATTTTCAATAGCTAGAACATGA
Organism: Sepioteuthis lessoniana; assembly: GCA_963585895.1. Taxonomy (NCBI): domain Eukaryota; kingdom Metazoa; phylum Mollusca; class Cephalopoda; order Myopsida; family Loliginidae; genus Sepioteuthis; species Sepioteuthis lessoniana. The sequence goes on from OY757930.1 coordinate 3,695,756, forward strand.
AGAAGTAGAAGAGGGTGTAACTCCTTTCCTTGGATTGCGCCCTTGATCCGTAGAATATAATGCTGAGTGTTAAGCAAGGAGACATCAAGTACCATTTTTTGAATCTTTGCTATGACTCGACATTGGATACTATCCAGGTTTTCCAGACCATTAGTGAACATTGTAACCATTATGCCAATATATATATATATATATATATATATATATATATATATATATATATATATATATATATATAATAGTTTATGGTTATTACTACCTCACTTGGTGAGTTAATGGTGGAACAAAATTTTCGTTATTATCAAACAGTGCTTGTTATGAATGATAGGGCTTTTATGTACACACACACACACACACACACACACACACACACAAATAAACACACACACAAACAAACACACACACACACACACATATATATATGTAACAGACATCAGCGTATAATATATATATATATATATATATGTGTGTGTGTGTGTGTGTGTGTGTGTGTGTGTGTGTGTGTGTATGTGTGTGTGTGTGTGTAATCTTATATATATCATCATCATCATCATCATCATGTCGTGCCGCCAGCACAGATATCCCTGACCCTCTCTCGCCACTTCTCCCTATCGTTCATCGCCCCTGGCAGGTCTTCAGGGCTACATCCGACATCCTCACAGAGTTGCTGTATGTATGTTCGAGCCGGTCATCCTGCTTTTGCTCGGCCATTTGTGGGGGTCCATAGCAGTACATCACTTATGAGCTCGTCTCTGCTTCTCCAGCAGTGTCCTACATGTCTGGTTCATCTAACTTGGATAGTTTTCGTGATGTGGGGTAGGAGGCCGTATAGTTGATGCCTTGTGGGGTGTTGCCTCCAGGGCTTGTTCAATATTGCTCGCAGTATTCTTGTGTAATTGCCGTCTAGCTTTTTCTCCAGCCGTTTTGTTAGCGTCCAAGTAGTGCATCCATATAGCAGTATCGATACGACCGCAGCTTAGAAGAAACTGCGTTTCATTTTACGACCGCAGCTTAGAAGAAACTGCGTTTCATTTTATCGGTCAGGTCTGACTTCCATATGATCGATAGATTATTGATAGCTGTCCATGCCTTCGTTAGCCGCGTGTCGATGTCTTTTTCGGTTGAGGAGACACTGCTTCCTAGGTAGGTGAACTTGTCAACCAGTTTCAGAGAGCTTCCGTCTAGTGTAGAAATGTCACCTGTTTATATATATATATATATATATACTTAATCTCTCTCATCTTTTAAGCCGAGTAAAGCTGGTTTGAATTAATCTTTTCCTTCTCCTAGACTGGTTGCCTAATTAAGGCTAAAAGCCCCCAGTCTGCTTTTATTTTTACCCATAGCTAGTGGAAGAAGATGTGTTCATGCCTTTAGCTTGAAGTGAAGTGCGAACAGTTTTGTTTAGGGATTGAATTTTGGGTCATCGATTCTTTTTTCTACGACGATAACCGTTAACTTTTTTCAGAAATTAATAAGATACCTGCAGTCACAAATATAAGCGTTTGCCTGAATATACGCCCGACAAACAAATCTGGGAATTATAAAGTCATTTAATATTAATGTATATATGTGTGTGTGTGTGTGTTTGTGTGTGCCCAAAGTAATTTTGATAAGGTTACATGATCAATGCTTACCAACTGATTCAATTTTCAAATTATAATATATTGGTAATTTTTTTCTTCCAGAATGTAGCAGTGTAAGTACTATTATATGGTTGAACCACTTGAAATTTAACGGAAAAGCTAGAACTACACAAGAATGCTATAACTGTTTTGAGAAATTCCTGGAAGCAGCAACTTGCAGAACAACAGCTGTTCGGTCACTTCCCTCCCATCTCCCAAATCATTAAAGACGACCTACACATGCTGTACACTGCTGGAGAAGTAAGCAAAAATACATAAGTAAGGTTCTCCTATGGACTTCAACACATGAACACCCTAGTGTTGACTGAACAACAAAAACTTACTTTCATCAGCTTTGAGCGGGTCCTGGATGTTGTCTCGAGAACTTACCAAGAGCAATGACAAATAGGTGACGGATGGCAAGTGAGAGTCAAGGGAATCCGAACTCTCGGCCCACCTTGATGATGATGATGATGATGAGCAATATCTTTAATAATACAAATAATATTCTACTTCATACATTACAGTAATATTCTAAATCGTTTAATTTACAACAATATATATTCACTTTTTATGTATTCATTTCTTACGATTAGTCTCATCGCCATATATTCTGCTAAAATAATATGACACTGGTATGCCACGATAATAGATGATAATTAATTGTTAATTAGAATTTGCCCTGATAGCTCTACTCTAACTACATTATTAATTAAAGAAGTTATAATAATAATAATAATAATAATAAAAAGTAAAAGAAATCGTCAAATGCATATTGAATGTTGACAGAATTCAATAACAATCTTCTTAGTTCCATGCGGCTTGTTTTTTTTCCCTCTCAAACATTCTTTTGACTTCATTCATTTTGCTCGATTCGACAGCGCACGTGCTGGACCTTCTCATCTTCTCGGTCCCCACTTTCGAGGGTCCCTTATCCTATCGTGCGTCTAATCAGCGGAACCATCACCCAAATCAAAAAAAAAAAAAAAAACCCTTCGACCCACGTTATCGGCATTAACCTTGGCTTTCAACTGGGAGCGGTCAATGTCCTCAATCAACTTAGTTCCAGACACGCGACCCGTCACGCCAACTTTCTCTCACGCCACCAATCAAAATCTGATAAGCAACACACACCCATACACACACACACGCACGCACGTAAACAAACAAGTTTATAAGATATCTAAAGTTACATACAATAGCGTAACGGTTATCATCGTAGGAAATAGAATCGGTGACCTGAGGTTCAAATTTTGGAAGAGGCTGTATGCGTATTACTTCCTACTCTTGGGAAAAGGATGAATCCATTTGTTCTTCTTCTTCTAGCTATACCTAAATTATAGGGCAGACAAGGTTCTATAACCTTGGTTAGGCAACCAGATTAGAAGACTCTGAATTTAAAGCATTTTTGTATTCCGTTCAAAAGAAATTTTCCTTATGTTACATTATTCCCGTGGACGAAAGGTTGGGTAAATACATAATAATCTTTTACATGAACCTATTTACACACGACAAATAAGTCCAGAAATCCAACCATTCAATTTTAAGAAAAAAAAACAAAACAAAAAAATAAACTCCAACTCGCCGAAGGCAATATCTTCATAAACACTTTCAAAATACTCGCTTTTGGATCTAACACGCTTTTCTGAGCGCTCATTCCACTTTTCAAAACAGTCTGAAGAGACCATTTTCGGGATCATGATCAGCTATCTTGCAAATCTTATTCTCGTGTACGGACAAATAATTTCCCTTTGTGGCAGATATTCAAATCTGGAAAAGAGTGGTTTTAACTGACATGAATGATGATTTGCGTATCTCCTACTTCACGTGATTTGAATTATGTCGACCTAGTAACCCCCTCAGATAGTATCAGTACAGACATGCATAATTGATTGTCATATTACATCTGGTATGTGCAACTAATAGTCGACGTACAGAAAATAACTGCATTGTTCTCGAATAGACCTCGACGCACTGAATACATTTAATCTCAAGTATCTCTCTCTTTATGTCTGTCTGTCTGTCTGTCTCTCTCTCTCTCTCTCACACACACACACACATATATATATATATATATACATATATGAAAATGAACAAAATATGAAAAAAAAATCAAGGTATTCATATGATTTTATTTATATTCAAAATATATTTAAATAGCCTGGTGAATGTCTAATGAAAAAAAAACCCGAAACGTTTGATGTTGGCAAATAATTCGACTATAAATAAAATTATCTTCTTGATAACTTGTGTTTTTTTCATATTAATATATTTTCATACCGCTGTATTTATTTCCATTTTGCCCGATATAAGTTTGGTTTGGTTATTTGCTTTAATGAAATATCAACCCTTGATGGATATCGAATGTCAATTCCTATTTTTATTTATACATATAGTTTTTTTTTAAGTCAATTGTTTGTAGGTAACATTTTTTCAAACGAGTCAGCGTTCATTTGTTAGCACACTGTTGAATGGCTTCTCTTGTTTATACATTATCATTATACATATATATATATAAACAGAAGGTGGTTGTGGTTTAATGGATATCATCGTGGGACATGGCGACACGAGTTCAAGTCCTGGATAAGGCTGATAGCATTTCACATAGCACTAATACCTTTGGAAAAGGTATTAATCCAATTATTTTCCCTCCGGCTATGGGCAAATAGTATGGTAGATAGGGTTCTTTAGCTTTGATTAGGCAGCCAGTCTAAGAGAAGGATAACTCTGAATTCATACCTGTTAAATTCCGCTTTAAAATTGACCTTGTGTCATGTTCTGCCTGTGCAGAGGGGTTGGTCAATACATATATATTATATATATAATTTGTAAACGAATAAATTGTCGGCAATTTTTTAAACGGGTCAAGGCTCATTTGTTTGCACACAGTGCAATGGTTTCAAGCACTGTCATCCTACATTAATTTGATTCAATATTAATCCTTTATTTGCTCACAGTTAAATGGTTTCAAGTATTGCTATCAAACACTGTCAATTTTATTTGCATACAGTTAAACAGTTTCAAGTATTGCTCTTTTACTCTAATAGATCTATTTTTACAGAGTTAAATGGTTTCAAGTAGAGTAAATAATTTTTATTGTTCAATTTGACCAAGAGATGATACTACCGTCAGAATTGAATTGGAAGTAATGGCAGTGAAGGAGTAACTACAATCCCCAAAGCTCCAAGACTGAAGCCTCACCATCTGATGCAGTTTAGTGTAATATCCAGGATACTCATTGATGGGAGTCTTACACCTCTAGAGAGATGCAGTCGGCGTATTCAACAGCTCTAGCTGACTGGGCTGCCATATATATATATATATATATTGTCATCCACAGACAGACTGTTTCGTTTTATTAGAACTCTTCAGTGTGGACGCCAGGCATTGTTTCAGATATGTTTCAATGCCACTGAATTTACAAATCGCTGCGTTTGTCTGTATTATAATGAATGTAGCCTGAGTACTTTTACAACCAAAATTGTTACAGAAGCCCTGCAATGTTAGATGAAAAAAATACATCTTCACGTCATATCATTTCATTATTTTGCCCAATATGCCTGAATCCTAAAAGTGGACAAGGAATGGTACCAGAAACAATTGTTAATAGAATCAGTTGCCCCATATGTAAGTATGAATTTTGTCGTCTGTGGAAAGCAGTGAACTATCCGTGTTACCTAGTACTAAGGTCTTCAAGAAATGTTAGTGGGAAAATGAGAATTTGTCACTTATTTCCCAAATCAGTGAAGTCTGTCTAAAATGAAACGCGAAACGAAGAAAAATGGAAACAGAAATGTAACTCCATCAATATATATATATGTATATATATATATTCCTAAAGACATATAAACCAATTTACTGGATTCCAAACGAGCGAAGATACCTAAGGAATGCAACAGCTGAACATTTGTTTAAAAGGATGATAATGATGTTTGGTAGTACAACTGAACATTAAATTCCAACGCAATTGGAATGGTCCAAATCAATTCGATTAGAGGCGAAACTCAACCTCCCTTTATAAGAACCGTTAATCTGTGAAATTCGCAATAGTTGTATATTCATTACCTCCCTCCCAAGTTACGGTTTTGATTTCTGCGGTTTCAGTTACCCTTATACAACCCCAGAAATAAACAATTCATGAGTTTTAATTAAGAACAGTCCCAAAGCGTTGGTGTAGTAATGCTGACATTTCGGATATGCCAAACAGGAGTTGAAAATTATTTCCTTTAAGCAAAAACGTCAAAATTCTTGACTTACTAAGGAAAGAACTATTTCCTAAGTTGAATTGACTAAGATCTACGGTAAAAATGAATCTTTTATCAGTTATATAACTTTTATAACGTTACCTATATTAATAAAATGGGAAGAGTTTTTTGTCTTTTATATTAATATTCTATATTAATATTTATATATCAATATTGATATATTAATACTATGCTTAATATTACATATTAAATACAAATATTATATAATATTAAATATAATATTGATATATCAATATTAATATATCAATATTAATATAAAAATATTAATAAATATATTAAATATAAATATATATATTATATATATATATAAATATAATATATACATAAATATATAAATATATATAAAAACCTATTATATATGATATATATATAATATAAAATATATGATATATAGTATCTATAATAATATATATAATATTTAGTATATATTATATATAATATATCTAATATTTTCGTAAAGAAAGCCCTAACAGTAGTTTAGAAGAAAAAGAAAAAGCCTAAAACACCTAATGCTACCAAACCCGCCCCCCAAGAGAAAGGGGGGAAAAAAAATGAAATGAATATCCCCCCCCCAGTAGACCGCCTCCAAAACTACCTAAAATTCAGTAGTAAATAAAAGTCAAAACGAAGAAGAAGCATTTGAACTCAGGAGTCAACTGGAAGAAATATATCAATATTGGTCAGTATGTCTTTAAGTCCTATCAATTTAAAATGCTGAATTTTACAAAATGTTATGCTGTATTTTGTTTGTGAAATAATGCTTAAACTATGCGTTTTAAATGTAAAGACACGCTTACTCTACTATAAAGCCAAATTGATGTTAGTCTTTCCAAATGTCAGCGAACAAGGCAGAATGTTTTTGAATCTCTTCTATAATATAATTTAAAAATTCGTAAAGAAAGCCCTAATATTAGTTTAGAAGAAAAAGAAAAAGCCTAAAACACCTAATGCTACCACAGCCCCCACCCCAAGAGAAAGGGAAAAAAAAAATTTTTTTTTTTTTTAGGCTCTATAATTCCTGAAGCCTGCTAGGTTCCCAACTGTAGTATAAAAAAAAAGCCTAGGAAAAGTCCCAATACAGCAAAAAAAAAAAAAAGCAAAAGTCAGTACCAGTGAAAGTCATACGAAAGTACCTTAATCTTGGACTTTTACTAAGTTAAAACTTAAGAAAACTTAAACCAAAATTACCCCCCCCTTTTTTTTGCGTACACATGGGAAGCAGCATGATGTACGTAAAGGTATTTGAATAAACCCATGGACGACCAAACTCAATACCTAAACGGGTCCTGGACGTGAGTTTGACGACTTTACGCTCAGGATCGTTAGTTCGATCGGGGAACTACTACTGCTCCTCTATAAGAGTGGCTTCTATAGAAGAGAATAAAACAGCCATCGAAAGATAACCATGACCCACACTCAAACCACATACATAAACCGCATCGCTCTTCGCGCGGGTAAAAAAGGGGCGCGTCCTGCTGAGGTTGGAGCCCTGGCCTCAGTGTTCGAAAAATCAGCTACAGAGCTCAAACAATCAAAACTATTAAAATGCAAGCAAATACTACAAATCGCCACATTTAACGTAAGAACCTTAAATAGAATAGGACAACTCCCAGAGCTAATCGCATCGGCCGAAGAACATAAGATAGACATAATATGCATACAAGAACACAGATACACGCACACCGAAGATATCAAATATCACGAAACTGGCAATGGCTGGTCGCTCGCCACTGTATCCGCATGGAAAAACTCTGTCAACGCCGCAGTAGGAGGGGTAGGATTACTTATAGGACCTATAGCATTAAAAACGCTTAATAGCGTTGAGAAAATACAACCTAGAATGATGAAAGCTACATTTAACGGAAACCCCAGAGCAACAATCATCTCATACTACAGCCCCACCAATGTTAGTGAAGAAACTGAACTAGTCACCTTCTACGATGAGTTATCCTCATTAGTGCGTAGCATCCCGAAACACATGTTAGTCATTGGCGGAGACATGAATGCCCAAATCGGGAAAAACGGAAACAACAAATACAGCCTCCACAACACGTCAAATAGGAATGGGCAACATCTAACAGATTTCATGATAGAAAATAGATTAGCATGCCTCAATACAAACTACCAAAAAAGAGAGGGCAAACTATGGACATACACGTACGCAAACAATACTAAAGCTCAGATAGACTACGTCCTTATAAACAAGAAATGGAAAAATAGTGCATTGAATTGCGAGGCATACTCCTCTTTTGAGGGTGTGTCCACCGATCACCGAATAGTCACGGCGAAAATACGGTTAAGCCTACGAAAAAACGCCAAACGAACAGCGACCACCAAACACTATGACTGGGCCCTATTGAACAACAAAGATATAAGAGATAAATACGTATTAGAATTAAGAAACAGATTCGAAACACTACAAGAAAAGACGGAAAAAAGTACACCAAACGACGAATATGAAATTTTCGTCAATGCACACCTCGAGGCAGCAGCAAAATACATTCTAACAAAAATTAAAACTAAATATAGAGTCCCATGGGAAACTTTAGCGGTGAGAGAAAAACGTGCACTAGTGAAAACAGCCTCCAAAAACTATCGAAAAAACCCAACAAACACAAATGCCTTAAAACTAAAAACGGCACAATATCAATTAGCAGGCATATATATAAAGGAACAGACAGAATACATTCAAAATCAGATAGATAAGATTAGAGACTCGGTGGAAGATAGACAATCTAGAATAGCCTGGCAAACAATAAACGAAGTGAGCAGAAGAAAGAACACAGCCAAAGCAAAACTTAAAGCAGCAAACCAACAAGAAAGAATAAAACTGTGGAAACAGCACTTCGAAAACTTACTTGGAAACCCACCAAAAATAACACATGAACCAATCACCAGAATAGTTAGCAAAGAATTAGACATTAAACTAGGACCGTTCACACAAGAAGAACTCGACTCGGTTCTCAGAAAAATTAAAAATAGGAAAGCTGCAGGGCTGGACGAAATTCCCCCGGAAGTATGGAAGACCAGACAATTCGACGACATACTGCTCCGCCACTGCAACGCAGTATACAATCAAAATCCGATAGATAGATGGATGAAGGGATGCATACTCCCCTTCCCTAAAAAGGGGGACCTCGGATTAGCCAAAAATAGCTGCCAAAATCTACAATGCCCTACTACGAAACCGAATAGAACCTAAAATCGACAACATACTTAGAAAAAACCAAAATGGCTTCCGAAGAAATAGATCCACGACCTCACAAATATTAACCATCCGCAGAATCCTTGAAGGTGTACGGGCAAAGAACCTACAAGCGACATTAATATTTGTCGACTTTACCAAGGCTTTCGATTCCATTCACAGAGGAAAGATGGAACAAATCCTACTAGCGTACGGCATACCTAAAGAAACCGTAGCGGCAATAACGATTCTCTATAGAAACACTAAAGTTAAAGTACGATCACCGGATGGAGACACAGAATACTTTGACATTGTAGCAGGAGTACTACAAGGGGACATGCTGGCCCCGTACCTCTTTATCATTTGTCTAGACTACGTACTTAGAACATCGATTGACAAAATCAAAGAGAATGGCTTCGAACTGACGAAGAAAAGAAGCAGAAGATACCCCGCAACAACAATTACCGACGCCGTCTACGCCGATGACATAGCGATACTGGCAAATACACCGGACCAAGCCGAAACACTTCTGCATAGTTTGGAACGAGCAGCAGCAAGCATAGGCCTCTATGTTAATGCACACAAAACGGAATATATGTGCTATAACCAAACGGGGGACATCTCCACTCTAGAAGGAACCCCACTTAAACTAGTAGACAAATTCACATACCTAGGAAGCAGCCTCGAATCAACCGAAAAGGACATCGAAACGAGGTTAACGAAAGCATGGACAGCTATCAATAGGCTATCGATTATATGGAAATCAGACCTAACCGATAAAATGAAACGCAGTTTCTTCCAGGCAGCGGTCACATCGATACTGCTATATGGATGCACTACGTGGACGCTAACAAAACGGCTGGAGAAGAAGCTAGATGGCAATTACACAAGAATGCTGCGTGCAATCCTGAACAAGTCCTGGCAGCAACACCCCACAAGACACCAACTGTACGGCCACCTGCCCCCTATCACGAAAACTATTTACAAGAATGCTGCGAGCAATATTGAACAAGTCCTGGAGGCAACACCTCACAAAGCAGCAGCTGTAGGGACACCTAACACCGATCACGAAAACTATCAAAGTTAGACGAACCAGACATGCAGGACATTGCTGGAGAAGCAGAGATGAACTCATAAGAGATGTACTCTTATGGATCCCCACACATGGCCGCGCAAAAGCAGGACGACCAGCACGAACGTACATTCAGCAGCTATGTGAGGATACGGGATGTTGTCCTGAAGACCTACCTAGGGCGATGAACGATAGGGAGGAGTGGCGAGAGAGGGTCAGGGATATCCGTGCTACCAGCGCGATATGATGATGATGATGATGATATACAATATATAATGATTTATGATATATAATATATATCATATTTAATATATAATATATATAAATATATATATATATATATATCAATATGTATATTTAAAATATCCTATATGATCTATATGTAATATATACGATAATCATTAAATAAATTTCCAGACTTTTTTCGTATTGGCACTTTTGTCTCATAACGACAGCCTCTGAGCTTAGGGAATAACCAAAAGTCACAGGGAGCATGGACTGGACTATAGGGAGGCCGAGGAACTGTGTTGATGGCCATCTTGGTAAAATAGTTTGTGACAAGGATGGAGTTGTAGACTGGTGCAAAGTCCTGGTGGAAATGCTATTGACCCGATTTCAAGAGTCCTGGCTTCTTCGGACGGAATCTCTTCCTGAACTTCCTTAAAACCTCAACATACTAACCCTAACCCTAACCATAACCCTTTGGCCAATACCCTCTGGTGTTCTGACTTCCTTACTCCACCCACACCTCTCATCGTCCCTCACAGACTCCCTGCCTACCTTGAATCTCTTATGCCACTCAAAACCTGATGCTTGATTCATGAAAAATGGTCCAAAAGCAGTCTGAATGAAGCATCCATACGTATATGTGCAATTTTTCTAAATCTAAAACAGAATTTTATTGCACATCGTTCTTCTAAAGTGTCCCCACGTCCAGATTGCATGATTTTTAAAATTCACCAGTCGTGACAATCAGGCTTTAGTAGGGTGTATTCAAATTGCTGCTGTAGCTGTTCATTTGAACCTGAAATTATAAACATTGGTCTGTCATCTCATAAGATGTATAGCAATCATCATCATCATCATGACGTGCGGCTAGCACGGATATCCCTGACCCTCTCTCTCCACGTCTCCCTATCATTCATCGCCTTCGGCAGGTCTTCGGGGTTACATCCCGTATCATCACATAGCTGCGGTATGAATGTTCGAGCTGGTCGTCCTGCTTTTGATTGGCCATATGTGGGGGTCCACAGGAGCACATCACTTACGATCTCGTCTTTGCTTCCACAGCAGGGTCCGGCATGTCTGGTTCGTCTAGCTTGTATAGTTTTCGTGGTAGGTGGGAGGTGGCCGTACAGTTGGCGCCGTGTGGGGTGTTGCTGCCAGGACCTGTTCAATATTGCTCGCAAAATTCTTGTATAATTGCCGTCAAGCTTCTTCTCCAACCGTTTAGTCAGCGTCCAAGTAGTGCATCCATACAGCAGTATCGACACGACCGCCGCCTGGAAGAAACTGCGTTTCATTTTATCGGTCAGGTTTGATTTCCATATGATCGAAAGCCTATCGATAGCTGTCCATGCCTTCGTTAGCCCTGTGTCGATGTCTTTTTCGGTTGATGAAACGCTGCTTCCTAGGTAGGTGAATTTGTCAACCAGTTTCAGGGAGGTTCCGTCTAGTGTGGAGATGTCGCCTTTCTGATTAAAGCACATAAATTCAGTTTTCTGTGCATTGACATGGAGTCCAATGCCTGCAGCAGCTCGTTCCAAACTATGCAGTAGTGTCTCGGCTTGATTGGGTGTATTGGCCAGTAGCGCTATGTCATCGGCGTAGTCGGCGTCGGTAATTGTTTTTGCGGGGTACCTTCTGCTTCTTTTCTTTTTTCAGCTCAAAGCCGTTATCCCTAATGTTATCGATCGATGTCCTAAGTACGTAGTCTAGACAGATGATAAAGAGGTATGGGGCAAGCGTGTCCCTTTGTAGTACACCTGCTACAATGTCGAAGTAATCTGTGTCTCCATCCGGTGAACGCACTTTCACTTTGGTGTTTCTGTAGAGAATCATTATTGCTGCTACGGTTTCTTCTGGTAGGCCGTATGCTAGTAGTATTTGTTCCATCTTCCCTCTGTGAATGGAATCGAAGGCCTTGGTAAAGTCGACAAATAGTAATGTTGCCTGTAAGTTTTTGCCCTCACGCCTACGAATGGTCAATATTTGTGAGGTCGTGGACCTGTTTCTTCTGAAGCCATTTTGGTTTTTCCTCAGAATTTTGTCGATTTGGGGTACTATGCGGTTTCGTAGTAGGGCATTGTAGATTTTGGCTGCTATGGATGTGAGTGTTATACCTCTATAGTTCTTGGCTAATCCGAGGTCACCCTTTTTAGGGAAGGGGAAGATGCATCCCTTCGTCCATCTGTCTATCGGATTTTGGTTATAAACTGCGTTGCAGTGTCGGAACAGTATGTCGTCGAATTGTCTCGTCTTCCACACTTCTGGGGGAATCTCGTCAAGCCCTGCAGCTTTTCTATTTTTGATTTTTCTAAGAACCGAGTCGAGTTCTTGTTTAGTGAACGGCCCTAGTTTAATGTCTAATTGCCTACTGATAATTCTGGTGATCGGTTCCTGCGTAATGTTCGGAGGGTTAGCTAGTAGATTTTCAAAATGTTGTTTCCACAGTTTAATTCTTTCTTGTTGGTTTGCTGCTTTCAGTTTTGCTTTGGCTGTGCTTTTCCTTCCACTCACTTCGTTTATTGTTTGCCAGGCTATCCTAGATTGCCTATCCTCCACCGATTCTCTAATCTTATCTATCTTATTTTGTATGAATTCCGTTTGTTCTTTTAGATATATGCCTGCTAATTGCTTTTGTGCCTTCTTTAGTATTCGGGCATTTGCAATTGTTTGGTTCTTCCGGAGGCAGTTTTCACTAGTGCACGTTTTTCTCTAACCTCTTCCGTTTCCCATGGGGCTCTATATTTCGTTCTAGGTTTTGTTGGAATACACTTTGATGCTGCCTCGAGGTGTGCGTTAACGAAGTTCTCATATTCGTCGTTTGGGGTATTTTTTTCTTCCTTCTCTTGTAGTGTCTCGAATCTGTTTCTTAGTTCTAATACATATTTATCTCTAATATCTCTGTTGTTAAGGAGGGCCCAGTCATAGTATTTAGTGGTCACTGTTCGTGTGGTGTTTTTTCGTAGGCTTAGTCATATTTTTGCCGTGACTATTCGGTAATCGGATGACACGCCCTCGAAAGAGGAGTATGCCTCGCAATTCATCGCACTATTTTTCCATTTCTTATTAATAAATACGTAGTCTTTCTGCGCTTTACTGTTGTTCGCGTATGTGTAGGTCCATAATTTTCCCTCTCTTTTTTGATAGTTTGTATTGAGGCAAGTTAATCTATTTTCTATCATGAAATCTGTTAGATGTTGTCCGTTTCTATTTGATGTGTTGTGTAGGCTGTATTTGTTATGTCTGTTTTTCCCGATTTGGGCATTCATATCTCCTCCAATGATTAGCAGGTTGTGTTTCGGAATGCTACGCACTAGAGAGGGTAGCTCATCGTAGAAGGTGGCTAGTTTGGTTTCTTCGCTAATATTGGTAGGGCTGTAGCATGAGATGATTGTTGCTCTGGGGTTGCCATTAAACATGGCTGTCATCATCCTAGGTTGAATTCTCTCAATGCTATTAAGTGTTTTTATAGCTTTAGGTCCTATAAGCATTCCAACCCCTCCTACTGTGGCATTGACAGAGTTTTTCCGAGCTGATACAGTGGCCAACGTCCATCCATTGCCTGTTTGGTGATATTTGATATCTTCGGTGTGCGTGTATCGGTGTTCTTGTATGCAAATTATGTCTATCTTATGTTCTACGGCTGATGCGATAAGTTCTGGTAGTTGACCTATTCTATTTACGGTTCTAACGTTAAATGTTGCTATTTGTATTGTTTGTTTGCATTTTAGTAGTTTTTGTTTGAGTTTGAGCTCCGTAGCTGATTTTTCGAACACTGAGGCCAGGGCTCCAACCTCAGCAGGACGCGCCCCTTGTTTACCCGCGCGAAGAGCGATGCGGTTTATGTATGTGGTTTGAGTGTGGGTCATAGTTATCTTTCGATGGCTGTTTTTATTCTCATCTATAAAAGCCACTCTTATAGATGAGCAGCAGTAGTTCCCTGATCGAACTTACAATCCTGAGCGTTAAGCTGCAGGGTTCACAAGTCCATCATGCTGCTTCCCATGTGTACGTGAAAAGAAAAAAACAACAAAAAAACGCGTTACTTCCTTATTATTTAAGTTTTAACTTAGTTAAAGTCCAATTGACTATTCTTATATCATAATATTTCCCCCCCCCTCTGCCGAAGATTTCCTATTGCCAGATTGTTGATTTTCTGTTGAACCGGTGCTATGAAAGTAAAGCTTCTAATACTTCCTAGTATGCTGATGGAGACATTTTAATACTTTCAGTCCAGATCGGACACAGATTTTCTCGGTAATAGTAAATTGACTACTGCTAGACATGGGGATAGGGGGCTAAATTTAAAAAAAATCTATTTCGTCGTCTCAAAAATATGTACCTGGAATAAACTTTGGCCAATTAGAAAATCTACATTTAAATGCAAATGTTAGGCACATGATTTTACAAGACACGAAAATCAATGATTTAAATAGACAGTTACCAAAGATTTACCTTTGAGCAGGATATAGCAATAACATAGGGAATTTTCAAGAGTTTACGACAATTCTAAATACCTGTACAAAAAAGTCTGGAAACTTATTGAAGGCACCATACGATATATATATATATATATATATATATATATATATATGGAATTATATAAATAATAGATATTTATAATGTATAGATATATAAATATATATATAAATATATATAGATATAATATATAAATGTATATATAAATATATGTATAATATATACACACATAAATATATATATAAATATACATATATGATATATATATATATTTATATATTATATATGTATTATATATATTCATGAATTATATAGATTATATATATATTATATTATAAACAGATATTATATATATTATATTACACATGAATTTTTTATATTATATATACGCCTACTACGCCGATGACATAGCGCTTCTGGCAAATACACCCGCCCAAGCCGAAACACTACTGCATAGTCAGGAGTGAGCCGCTGCAGGAATTGGCCTCCATGTCAATGCACACAAAACGTAATATATGTGCTTTAATCAAAGAGGTGGCATTTCCACACTAAACGGTAGTTCTCTGAAACTAATGGACAAGTTCACCTACATAGGAAGCAGTGTCTCATCAACCAAGAAAGACATCAACACGTTGATAGCAAAAGCATGGACTGCTAACGATAGTCTATTGGTCATATGGAAGTCAGACCTGACCGAGAAAATAAAACGCAGTTTCTTCCAAGCAGCGGTCATGTCGATACTGCTATATGAATGGACTAACTAAACGTAGGGAGAAAAAAACTTGACGGCAACTCCACAAGAATGCTGCAAGCAATATTGAACAAGTCCTGGAGGCAGCACCCCACAAAGCAGCACCCCACGAAAACTATCCAATTTAGCCGAACCAGACATGCAGGACACGAACTCATAAGTGATGTACTCCTGTTGACCCCTTCCCATGGACGAGCAAAGGCAGGACGACCAGCTCGAACCTACATACAGTAGCTCTGTGCCGATACGCGATGTAGCCGGAGAGAACTGCCGGAAGCAATGGATGATTGAAAAGGGTGGCGAGAAAGGGTCAGGAATATCCGTGCTGATTGCACAACATGATGTTGATGATATTATATATAAGTATATATATAAATATATAAATATATAATGATAATTTTTTTAAAAAATTCATTGCAGTAGTTATTTATGCTTCTTAGCATCGTTATAAGCATTCAGTTTTTTGAAGTTAACTTTGGTTTTTAGGTTCTGATAAAGTCCAGTTGTGTTAGCTTCTCTTGACCTGATTCAATTTTAATTTGGAATTACAGTAGACTTGTCTTTGCATTTAAGACGCAAACAGTATACAGCAGTGATTTTACAAAGAATTAATAAAATCATTCATGCATTTTTAAATATATAGTTTAAGAAAATATATTACTAACCAGTTTTTGAACTCTTCTGTCTTGGAGTGGATACGCTATTTTCTAAGTCAGTTTAACACGGTCCCTCTCGAATAATTTTGTAAAATTATTCGAGACGGACCGTGTTAAACAGACTATATATATATATTTTAAAAAAATATTTTTTTCAAAATACAACGTGTGAAAGCACGTGCGATACTCTGTCCTCATCAGCCGCCAACCAGGGTGATAACAAAGTTTTGGTAGCTCAAGGGTACCGAAATTTTATAATATATCAATATATATCATAGTATCAATTATAATATCAATATATATCATATATATATATATATATATATATATATATATATATATATATGTCTTGAATAATTGAATGGTTAGAAACTTTGGCTTGGCGTTTGAGTCAACTGGGTTTCGATCCCAGCAACGGGAAGCTAATGTCTAGCCACACTGATCAGTTCTGATAGAACGAAACAGATCTGTCTGTGGATGACTATAGAGATATATACTCCCCTACCCCCATGCTGTTGAGTTGTCTGGCGAAGAAGTAATCGTGTTGCCATTAGCGTCCATAGCAAGCCTCTTCGTAGATGAATTGAGGTCTCGGCAACCGTTGAACGGATGTATGTAAACAATTGTAATTGTGATTCATAACCGTTTAAAATTTACTTCGCAGCTAATGTCTCCTCGTGGCTGAATGGTTAGAAACTTTGGCTTGGCGTTTGAGTCAACCGGGTTTCGATCCCAGCTACGGGAAGCTACTGTCTAGCCACACTGATGAGTTCTGATAGAACGAAAAAGATCTGTCTGTGGATGACTATATATATATATATATATATAGTATATATATATATATAATATATATATATATATATGTATAATAGAATATAATGTATATAAATATATACATATATATAAATAAATATATAGATATATATATAATGTATAATAATTTATAATATATAATATTTATAAGATATTGTATATAAGATATATCATCATCATCATTATCATCATATCGTGCTGGTAGTACGGATATCCCTGACCCTCTCTCGCCACTCCTCCCTATCGTTCATCGCCCTCGGTAGGTCTTCAGGACAACATCCTGTATCCTCACATAGCTGCTGAATGTACGTTCGAGCTGGTCGCCCTGCTTTTGTGCGGCCATGTGTGGGGATCCATAAGAGTACATCTCTTATGAGTTCATCTCTGCTTCTCCAGCAGTGTCCTGCATGTCTGGTTCGTCTAACTTGAATAGTTTTCGTGATAGGGGGCAGGTGGCTGTACAGTTGGTGTCTTGTGGGATGATATATAATATATATCAATATAAATATAAATATATATTTATTTAATATTATATATATTAATATAATATATTGATATTATATTATTAATATATTAGTAGTTTAATATTAATAATGATATATGAATATTAATAATAATAATAAAACCCTAGTAACGTTATATTAATAACGTTATAAAGATACTAATTGGAATAATATTAATTGAAATAATAATAACGTTATAATAATATTGGAATATTTTACGTTATATTGATAAATTGGAATATTAATAGATATTGATAATATATTGATAAATTGGAAAGAGTTTTTTGTCTTTTATAAAAAGACGATTTGAGGTTGATATTAATATTTTACACCAGGGAGTGTTTTAGAAAATAAATTAAAAAATTCTCATAAAGAAAAAGTGTACTCATTGAGAGCTGTCAATAAGTAAGAATCAACAAGAAATTCATTTTACTGCTAGACAATTTATCGTACAAAGTTCAATTTTCCAAACCTCAAAAGAATTACTGAAGTATTTTTCTCTGTGAATAATTATTTATATCCAATTAAACATTATCAATTCAGTTTAAATATATCTCCAAAGCTGGGAAACATATAAATAATATAAGATAATTACATAGGATTATAATTTCGTAAATACTAACATTACAAACAAAAAATATATTTAAATCGATAATTCTCTTTATTATCAGTCAATTTGAAATATTTCTTAACAAAATGGAGGGTTTTTTTCCCCTGTATAAAATTAAATTTTTAAAATAATCTAAATATGTAATTGGTAATTCTTTTTCTCATAATTAGATTTGTCTTTTTCATAATAACAATTATCAATTATAAAAGTTTAGTGCAAATTTCTAACAAACCAAGAAAATAGAAAAATAAGCTGTGATGCGACTCAATGAAGACAGGTACTTCAGCTAGTATTGTTATAATTGGTATATTTCATAATAACTTAGTGTTGATAATCTCTTATTGGGCTTTATCCATGAATTAAACTTGATTATATCTATTTTCAATAAAAGTGATTAGTCACCTAAAATTACAATATATCGTTTTAATATTTTGCGATAAAATTATTTTGTATTGTTGCAAATTTCTTTTTGTGTGTAATTAATAAATTATACTTTATCAAAAGTATTTTTCGTAGAATACATAAAGCATATTGTCACGTGGTCTACCACTGAGAGGAGAGAAATAAGGTATTTCAACAACCCCTCCGTGTTTGAATTAGCAGGCCGCCAAAGATTGTCCATTGAAAGAGAAATAAGGAATGTGGGTCAACTTCGGCCGGCCGTTGAAGAAAGAAAAGAATGTACGTCAATTCCTCGCGGCCCAAATAACAAATCCAGGTCAGAATGAAAGCCAACAGATGTTTGCACTCTCTGACCGGAGAGATGAAGAAAGAGGCTAAATGATTGGCCAGAACCCTAAAGCAAAAGTAGCCCTCTTTTCGTCGGCGGAAATAGGGATAAAGAATATGAGTCTTGAAGAGAGATGTCGCCGTGAACAGATGGTGCGAATCTTGTGCGAAACTCCGGGTGAAGAAACAGAACCGGGATTTGCAGGACAGTAGTTGAAGTGATAAGATATATTGAAACTAGCGCCGAAATCACCGGGGTGGTGGTGGAAAGAATCTTGGACAAGAAGAACCTATGCCTTCAAGCCAGAGTTATATATATATATATATATATATATATATATATATATATATATATATATATATATATAAAATTCCGCCAGCCCGTAAAAGAGAAAATACTCTCCGAAGGAACCCGTCAAAAAGCTAAGTACTGCAATTACATATTCTCTATCTCTCTCAATTTAAAGAAAGAGGAAAGAAAGCAAAAAGGAAGAAAGACATTTACATTTATATATTATCCGCTAATAATGTAGCCGACACGTTGAATATGTGTGTCCGCGTGTATATAAAAAAACCTTGTCATATTTTAATGTCCCCACGTGTTGAGATTTATTCATTGTGTTGTCTGCCTGTCAAGTTGTCTATTTCATGTTTGTTTTCAGCTTCGTTCGCCTCATGTTATTTTCACCTAAATTGTCCCATTCTTTCCTTTAAAAATATTATACGGGAAACCGAAATTGTTCACTACTATAGTTAATATTATTATATCAAAACCTAGAGGCTCATATCTTCTATTATCCTAGGGGTAGGAAGAGCTAGTGGCCTGGTGGGTGTGTGTGTTAACGTGAAGTTTGGAAACCCCTTGCCAGCGGCGGTCAGTCAAGCCCCAAATTAACCCCAACATAACCTGCCAGTTTCCCTACACCCAAAAAGGGAATCTTAACTGGAACTTATTTTGCGAGGGATCAAGTGCCAGGCCGCCCCGTCTTCGCGAGTGCGAAAAATAAATTCCCGTCTTGGGATCTTAATAATTTTGCCGTCACAATATATAGTACTCAGTACTTTTTATCGTTTTTGACATCAGTGAGTATCTAGAAATATATTCTCTGCTTGACTACCGTAAATCTTAATTTTTATGGTTAGTTGATTAGTTGGGTTTTATGGCATATCAACCTGTGTAGGTTATTTAATGCCAAATCCATTATTATGCAAATAGTTCTATCTCAAACTATTCAATTTTAGCATGAGTACACAGTTTAATTGTCTAAAAGATTTCTATTTCAAGCCATTCTGTTTATTCAAATAGCTCTGATTCAGCCAATTCAGTTTAGTATAAGTATAGATTTTGTTTACACAGTTAAATGTCAAAACAGTTCTATATCAAACAATTCAGTTTAGCGTAGGTACAGTTTAAATGACAAAACAATGGTGAACACTCAAAACATTATGCCATCGGCCGGTTATATATATATATATATATATTGGCTAATAATCGTTTGAATTATATAATATTCGATGATAAATAAGGAAAATCGGCAATCTTTGTAACGCATGAAAATCAACTTTTTATGAAAAATATTGATCCTGTTCAAAACGGCACGACACTTGTTTTAGAGAGTTCACCATTGGCCCCGGAGACCGGGGTTCAATCCCAGGTCGAGTCATACCAAAGACTCAAGAAATTGTACTTGATTCTTCCTTGCTTTTCACTCAGCATAATAAGGTACGGATCAAGGGTAAGTAGAGCAATACCCAGAAAGGAGTGGCGCCCTCCCCTGCACTTCACTTTATTAGCTATTGAAAAAGGAGCCTTCAGGTCACCATCGATTCCGGTCGGCCAACTTATATATAATTTATTGCATATCATCGGACCAACATTATGAATAGTTTTGATAATAAATTTTATAAAATAGGAAATCTGTTTCAAACTTATTGTACTATTACTTATCAGTATTATGAAGACTCAAATTCATGTGAAATTTTTTGAAAAATTTCATCAATGCCATCATTCATTTGTTAAAGTGCTGCAAGTTAGTGTAGTTAAAAAGTTCCAATTCTATATCTTAGGATATCTTAGGATATCTTATATATTACTTAGTAATTTTGAAATGGTTTTTTTCACCTTTCCCTTACGATTTTCGTTCCTGGGGAAGGTGCTGTGATGTTGTGGCTACCGGACATCGTAATGAGAACGAACTCCAGTTGTATTATTACATTCCCTTTCAGATTAATGTCTCTGGGAAAAGGTTTGAGTCACCTGATCTTACTCAGCTATGGGTTAAATTGTACCACAAGTGTTCTTCTAAAGGGATGGCTTTGGCATTATATAATCTAAGAAGTTTGAAATGCCATTAAATAAAGAAACCAAACAAGCCTACTTCCATTCCAACGCCGTGCAATCATTTTTTGCATTGTGTAAGATCTTTTCAATATTCATTAATTTTCTTCGTTAATTTTTCTCATTTGACTATTGAAGTTTTTTAATACATGAAACTTTTAGCAACAAAACTGATATTAGGCGGCGAGAAAACAGTTATTTTTTAGATTTTATACTTCTCCGTTTGTCAGTATTTGAGAAATTTCTTTATATTAGAAAAACATTTTTAAGTGATTTGGCTATTCATGTCCCCTATATATATATATATATATATATAGTCGAGTTATAAATAATGTAAAATATAATTTATTCATCAATAATTTAACAATGAATCAATTTGAATCAATCGTATATTCACCATTATTACGCATTACTGCTTCCCATTCATCAGGAAGGTTTTTGATTCCTCTCAAATGAAATTTATTTGGTTTCAAACTCAAGAAACGTTTTCATTTGATTTTCTTCGGAAAATCATTTGATTGTTTAAAGCATTTTGTAGAAAAAAAAAACCCAAAAGAAAAGAAAAAACAAAAAGGAATCACTTGGTGGATGGAGTCTAACAGACCAGCCAGAATTTGATATTTTTCCTTGCATAATTCTTGCTGAATGTGGCCTTGCGTTAGGGAGAAGGACAATTCTCGTCAATTGATAAATATGGGAAGTTTTTTTTTTGTACCGAGTGTCTGATAGCATCTTAAAACTCGAAATCAATAATACTGCAGTGATCCCACTCTAAGCACACAATAACTTTTCTTCCATGTAAGGTGGGCTGCGGAGATTCATCCTAGTCAATTTGCCGGCTTTTGCATAGAACATTGTCATTAAAAAAATTTTTTTGTCACTTTTAATGGTATTGAAAAACTGGTTATTTCTCTGCCCTGAAAGAAGACTTATCGCTATGGATATATATGATCTTAATTATTCTTCTCACTAAGAGTATTAGGAACCGAAACGCCTAGTTGGCTCCACTTTTTCTCTCCTATTCAAGTGGCGACAGTTTGTGGTTTGGGATACTAACTCTCGAGTACTTTTACGCAGATTGTATTCCACTAATTATCTTAAAGCATATTGATCGAGGTGTAAGAAGTTTCCTTTCTGTAAGAGTTCATTTCTCAAAGACATATCACGAGAATGAAACTTTAAAAACCAGGTTCAGACATTGTTATCAATAATGTAACTAAAGCAATAAACGCTGTAATTTTTAAAAAATTCTTTCTGTAACGCTTTTTGTTATACCGGAACTATACACTCATTGACTCTTTTTAGTATGACACCGGTAAAGATATAAATGGACGGTGTCTGACTACTTCAGGGAAAAAGCGTTAATCGCTCTCTGATAGACTTGCCAACTCTTCGGCTTGTACCTGTGGAATACCGCTATTGAACCAACGATACAACACTTTTGTTATTCTTAAATCCTAACAACATTCCATATTGAATATGTGGCTTTAGTTTATCCATTTTAAGGGTGTGAGATCATAGATTAAATTATGCTGAGCACTCTTTCACTGCTATAATAAAAATGACCGATAAAGGCACTTTTTTCATCAGGTTATTCTGTGTTGTATTTAAAACATGTAATTATTCTATATTATTTATATCTTTCCCAGCTTTGGAGATACATAAAAGTTTGAAATACATAGTTACGATTTAGCTGGTTGGTTGGTTGGCTTTTATGGCATATCAACCTTTGTTGGTTATTTAATGTCAAATCCATTTTTATACAAATAATCAGTTCTATTTCAAACAATTCAGTTTAACGTAAGAACAGTTTCAATGTCAAAAACAGTTCCATTTCAAACAGTTCAGTTTAGCCTAAATACGCAGTTTAGATATCAAAACAGTTCTATTTTAAGTAATTCCGTTTGGCATAAGTACAGATTTTAGTTCTATTTGACCCATAGATAGGACCCTATCAGGTACTACCACTCCGGGGCTGAGTGGACTTGGGAGCGATGGCAATGAAGGGGTTCTCTGTATTCCCCAAATTCCAGTATTACTTGAACCTCACCATCAGATTGTTTAGTGTCACATCGTTGGTGGGGTGTTACCCATCTGCAGAAAAGCAGTCGGTGTACTTTACAGCCCCAAGCGACTGGACAATTAAATTATGTTAGTGTGTGTGTGTGTGTGTGTGTGTGTGTGTGTGTGTGTGTGTGTGTTAAGTGGATCGCTACATAATTATTAGTTTGTTTATTATCTGCTTTGGTTGTTTCATCTTTCACCAGGAATAACACAACTACAGTATATTACTTTACAATAAAAGTAACTTTTAAAAAATTTGTTTGTGGTGTACTTATGTGTGATACTGAATATAGATCCAAATTTACTGGTTTACATCTATATACATATGCATGTCCACAGAAATAGATCATCTTATCTATTGATTTTGAAATTGTAAAACTTACAAATAAAAGTACAAGGTAATCAATATTTGAGCGGCAAACGAGCATTCAATTGCTTTCAATGTCAATATTCAATTTTTTTACCATTTATGTCTGGTGTCTTTTACTGTAGATCAGAAGTGGTGAAAATCCAATCCAATAGATTTGGATGTGGTTCTTCTGATAAAAACACATTTTTATAATGTATCGTCTGATGCCACGAGTAATGTCATCGGGACCTCATATTTCCATGTGCAAACAAATGATGTAAATATTACTATTTTTGTTTTTCCAAAATAAAGTTCCGAATAAATTAAGATAGAAATAATTTCTTAGTTAAATTACATCAATTCAAATTAAAATAAACTGTTTATTATTGGATTATATAACATAATTACCCATCCGAAAATACTCGGGTGATTCAAAAGTTTTACAATATTTTGGTAATGTGAGATACAAGTAAGCAGCACAAGATGCTTTGGTCAAAATCCTTACGACGAATCACAATGAACTGTGAGAGATTCAGCTCGCCTGATACTCCCTGAATGTTCCTTACCAGATTTTTTCATTTGGCTTTGGGCAAAGCCTCAGAATCCAAGGTTTTAGGTCTATCTGGCATTGCCCGGTCATTGAGGTTCTTGAAACTCGAGTGAAATTTCTTAAATCATCTGGTGACTTTATTGTTATCAACTGCGCCATCACTTTTCGCCCCCCCCCGCCCAGAGTTTTTGCTTGCTTTCTCCACAGCGTTATGGCCAAGTTCGCATAAATTCCCGAATTAGACGACATTGTATGTTCATCTGTGCGACTTTCAGCTCACACACACGAAGCTAAGCAAAGTACAACGTGTCAGCACACCAACTACTTCGATACTACAAACCACAGCGGGTACCTTTCACGGCTTGAACTGCTTCGGTCACGTGATGTACGCGCTGAAAACTAACATGAATCAAAATATGAAAAAAATTTTACTAAAAAAAGAAAGACATATCTGAATATTAATTCTGGGTGATGACCCACGTGACGTTAACTGGTGTTTTGTGAAAACCTATACAAATGAATCAGTGAATTTCACCCGATCAAGTGGCAGCTAATCTTAATACTCCAGCACTTAGTTTAATATTCTGATTGATTTTGATATTGTCATCTGGTTTCGTTTGTTTCTCAAATTTCAAATTCTGTCACTCTTTTTGAAAAGCTTTTCTGAAATGTCCCAAGAGCGCAGAAATAGATGGATACTGTTACCTTCAGATTCCACAAATTATTCACTTCTATGCTGAGGTCTACAAATTTTCCAGCTTGTAGATTTTTTCACTATTCTGCAGTTTGCTGAAACAATCAAATTCATTATCTGATAAATTGTCTTTAGGTTTACAACATCTAGATCAGATTCTCTTAAGTGGTAGCCTCTTTGGGGATTAGTCTTACTCTTCCGAAGGAGATTCAGTTCGAGCATCCTAAGCTGTGCTGAATGGGTTACTAATAAAATTACTTGGCTGGTTGTTTGGGTTTTATGGCATATCAACCTTTGTAGGTTATTTAATGCCAAATCTATTTTTATACAAATAATCAGTTCTATTTTAAACAATTCGATGTTCTAAGCAAGTAGTCGAAAACGGCTGACAAAGAAAAGAAGCAGGAGGCACTCCCGCAAAAGCAATTACCGACGCCGACTACACCGATGACATAGCGATTCTGGCAAATACACCCAACCAAGCCGAAACACTACTGCATAGTTTGGAACGAGCCGCCGCAGGCATTGGCCTTCATGCCAATGCACACAAAACTGAATATATGTGCTTTAATCAAACAGGTGACATTTCCACACTAGAGGGAACCACTCTGAAACTGGTAGACAAGTTCACCTACCTAGGAAGCAGTGTCTCATCAACCGAAAAAGACATCGACACGTGGCTAACGAAGGCATGGACAGCTATCGACAAGCTATCGATCATATGGAAGTCAGACCTGACCGATTAAATGAAACGCAGTTTTTTCCAGGCAGCAGTGGTGTCGATACGGCTGTATGGATGCACTACTAACAAAACGGCTGGAGAAAAAGCGAGATGGCAATTACAGAAGAATGCTGCAAGCAATATTGAACAAGCCCTGGCGGCAACACCCCACAAGGCACCAACTATACGGCCACCTACCTCCCATCACGAAAACTATCCATGTTAGACGAACCACACATGCAGGACACTGCTGGAGAGCAGGGACGAGCTCATAAGTGATGTACTCCTATGGAACCCCACATATGGCCGAGCAAAAGCAGGTCGACCAGCTCGGGTATACATACAGCAGCTATGTTAGGATACGGGATGTAGCCCTGAAGACCTGCCAGAGGCGATGAACGATAGGGAGAAGTGGCGAGAGAGGGTCAGGGATATTCGTTCTGGCGGCATGACATGATGATGATGATGATGATTTTAAGCAATTCAGTTTAGCATGAGTACACAGTTTAATTGTCAAAAACATTTCTATTTCAAGCTATTCAGTTTAGTCAAACAGTTCAAATTCAAACAAATCAGTTTAATATAAGTATAGATGTTTTTACGCACAGTTAAATGTCGAAACACTTCTATTTCAAATAATTCAGTTTAGCATAAGCCCGCAGTTTAAATATCAAAACAGTTCTATTTCAAGTAATTTAGTTTAGCATAAGTACACTGAAAAAATATGAAACCCTTCTCGAATTTGCGTGTCATCCTTGTGCAGGGGCCATACTAATCTTTTCTGTATCGTTCCAATTTTAATATATCTACCGCTGAAGCAGTTACAAATAAAATTAGTCTGAACTGCCATTGATAGTGATTTGATTTCTCTCTTTAAATATTTTTTCCTCAATCATGTCTATATTGTTGACAATTTTCTTTCTTCTTAGTGGTTTTTCTTTTCTGATCAGCCATTTCTCGTTTTGGAAGATCTACTGAAATTTGTTATTGTTCTGTTTTATATTTTCATTTACATTTTAACTAACAATCTTCATCTTCGGACGAAGCTAAGTGAAACCAAAGAAGGGAAAGAGAGAGACGGGGACACCTTAGATATGACAGCCGAATGGAAAAGAAGGTGGGTGGGGAAATTAGTAATATAAAGAAATAAAAATTGGAGAGGAGGAGGAGGAGGAGGAGGAGAGAAGTGGGAGGACGACGAGAAAAGAAATTGGGGAAAGGAAGAACGAAAGGGCGAAAAAAGAAATGTTTTAAATTTTCCGTATCACTAAAAATAAACGAATTCAAACTTTGCTTTTACGAAGTATCTTCTTTTTATATAACCACAAGATAATTAGGTGATATTTTCATTCAATCCTTTTTAGGTATTCATACTATTATGAATATGTCCTGTAGAATTTCTATGGTTCAACGTGTTGTTGTTGTTGTTGTTGTTGTTCTTCTTCTTCTTCCAGTTTGTATCTCAAAATCCCCGATAAGTTTGTGATTCTTATTCTCCAGGATGGATTGCAATATGTGCGTAAACCACTTGTTTGTATAATCAAATTAAAATTTTGGGGCAATTCCTTTTCCCACCCAGTCATGTCTCGTCTTATATGATGTTATCATATAATTGATCGTTTCGTCTCTATCACCACATCACCTACATCTGCTATTTCGTTGGGTTTTATGGATTTTTGCTTTAACATAGTTTGTCCTAATGGCGTATGAGAAGAGATTCAGTTTCTCTCAAAAAGTTTTCCTTTCTTAGCCATGCAAAAGTCTTCTCGTGTGAGATTTCGATCATTTGTCTCTTGAAATGTCCGTACAATTGCTTTTCTTCCCATTTTTGTTTTCTAGTTATTGTTTCCTGTTGAAGCTTGAGTTGTTTCTCGTCGTAATCAGTCTTTCTTTGCTCTTTTTTTGTTATCTTCGAGTCGTCTTATTGATATATCGATGCTATCTTCTTTTCTTAACACAGATTGTCGATGTCATCTCTCAGGTGTAAGACCTTATGCATCGTCATGAGCCTTTTTGCTTTCTAGTTAATTCGTTGAAGTTCTTCCCTCGTCCAAGAATGGTCCCAAGTATCTTACGAGGGGACAGTCCAGGTTTTTATCTCTTTGATGAGATTTCTGCCATGTAGTTTGGTTTCGAGTAGTTTTCTCATTCTCCTGAGATACTCTTTTGACTTTTTTTTATTTCATCTCCACTTGTTTGATAGTGTCCACTTCCAATATTTTCAAGTAATTGTAAGTTTCCTTTTCTTCAAGCGTTCTAATTTTTTCTTGATTTGGTTGTGCTATTTCTTCTGTCATTTTCCTCTTTTCATTATTAGCACAGCACATTTTTCTTCGCCGAATTCCATCCCTATATCCTGACTGTACATTATCATTGCCTGTGTTAGGGTTTCCAATTGTTTTCATTTTTGACAAACAGTTTGATGTCGTCTATGTACCTAAGGTGGTTAATATCCGCCAGTGCATTTCCTGAGTTTGTGATTGAATGGCCACATCGCTATGACAAAGAGTAATGATGATAACACATCTCCCTGGAAGATACCTCTCTGGATCTTCACCTCAGCTAAGTTTTTTCCCTCGACTGTCAGTTCCACTCTTCAGTTTTTCATGGTTTCCACGATAAGCTTTATGACTTCGTCGGATATCGTGTACTTTTTGAAACAGTCTATTATCCAGCTTTGTGGAACTATATCATGTACCTTTTTGTAATCAATCCACACCATAGCTACAGTTTTCCGTTTCGTTTTGCTCTCCTTGAGTGTGTGTTGATGAATATACAGTATTGATACCCTTGTGGCATACCTCCCTTCCTCAGATAACAGTCCCTGGCTTATTAACGAAGAGTAAATCTCTTCCTTAACTTGTCCTGTTAGCAGTTTCCACACAGGCATGTTATAGGTCAATAATTGTTTTGGGCGGTTCCTTCAAGGGGGTCTTTTTCGATCAAGATGGTCTTTCATTTAGTCATCCATTCAGATATGTCTATTTTTTGTGAGCATCTATTCATTTCGATCACCGGTATTTGATGGATGGAGATGAATTATTATTATTATTACTAGTTTGAGTGACAGTAAGCTTTATCAATATTCCAGGACTCTTCTCAGTATTCTGGCCGATCTCAACAATAATGTAGTCTAGATGGTCTTTACTCGTCCTCTAATTTCCAACTATTCCAGCTCCTCATACCAAGTGTTTTGGGGGATCGTTCCAATCGCACTAAATATGATTGATATCATCATAACCCTCATGTTAAATTGCTTTTTTTAGTTCTCAGGTAAGGTCTAAGTACTTGTTTCTCTTTTTATTTTCTTTGATTTTTACTCAGTGTCCATCAGGACAGCAAAGTGCACGATTACACAGGTTCTCTTTTTCTTTCACTTTCTTTTTTTGTTAATTATTACTAAGTCTGGACTTTTGGCCAGGATTTGGAGATTTTTTTTGTACCTTAAAATCTCACAGAACTTTGTAGAATCCGATACGTAAAAATCATCCGAGGAAAGTTATTGACCATAAAAATAAGAAATAGTCCCGACAGATTTTAGAAGAAAGAACTCTGTACATTGCAAAAATGAGAATTAACGAAAATTGATTCAGAGGGAGTTAATCGGAAAAATGTTGTTTTGACCAAAAAGAATATATATATATATATATATATATATATATATATATTGAAAAGATTGTTATTCATTATCCTCATGAACCAGTCGCCCAAACAGTATTGTTGTGACTACAAAGCCAAGGTAGGAAGAAAATCGCCTGATGGTATTGGCCTGGAGGTCAGCCACCTAATATCAGCACCTGAGAATGCAAATTTCGGGAAACAGCAAATTAAAAAAAGATTAAGTATGGAAAATATTAATTCAATTCTTTTGCCGTTACGAATGAACGGTTACTAACATCACAACACATGGACATTAGATTGTAATAATTACAAATTTGGGTAAAAGTAAGAGTTAAGCGAATGTGAAGGGAGTGACAAATAGTGGGACGCAGAATTGATTGTTGAAAACCAAATCAGGAAAAGTTTCGTCACCATCATCGCCCCTCGGTGTAAGATGTACATAAAATACAAGGGATTCTCTCCCTCGAAAGCGAAAAGGGCGAGAAAACTAGATCACGCCGCTCCTGTCTCTGGTCTTGTATCAGACTACCCAGAATGGAGATGCAGAGAAAAGACATATTAAATTTAGCTTGGACGTGATGCAGAAGCTAAATAAGACTTGTATAATGCGATACCCAGAGATGTCGTAATGCCAGACACGTTAAAATCGAGAAGTGTCGATAAATTGAGATACTTTAGAGACCAGCGCGTGACGGACGAGAGATAGCCTCGTGCTAGACTTGTGGAGATAGACAAACAAAGATAAATCGAGATAATATGATACATTAGAGACCAGTGCGGGGCAGACAAGATTTGCCATTGTGCTCGACTTGTGGAGATAGAATAGTGAAGAGAAATTGAGATGATATGATATCTTAAAGACCATTACGGAGCAGATGAGAGATGGCCTTGTGCCAGACTCGTGAAGATAAATAAGTGAATGGAATCGAGATAATATGATTCCCTGAGAGGGTCTTTTACCAGACTGCTCTGAGTATAGAAAATGCTACGTGAATAAAGAGAATAAGTAGAGAATAAAGAGATTATGCAGAGGGGAAAAAAGAAAAGAATCCCGTGAAGAGAATGCGAGTTGAATTTCTCGTTGCTCTGAGACTTGACCTTTTACCAGACAATCTGGGTGTCGAAAATCTGAAGAGAATTGAGAAAACATGACAATTGCAGAGTAACAAAGAAAAGACTGTATTAGCGTGTCTGTAGAAAACCATTGGATTCCACATCTTCTCCTTTTACCAGACTGCCTTGGGTATAGAGAGTGAAGGTAATTTACAAAGCTCTTTGCTTCGATGTGGCACAATGCCGAATGAATGGAGCACTCAATGAGAATCGAACTCACTCGTGTAGGTTCGCTAGTCTAGCTTGTTAACCGTTACAACACCAGAGGTGCCCTTAGTTATAGAAAGTGAAGAGAGCCTGTCATATGATTTTGCGGAATGATTCCAAGGAATGGGAGAAAGCAAATATAACCACCGTTGCATTACACCAGGCTGTAGACAGCGAATTTGGAAAGCCTAAACTTATACAAGGAATCGACTGACTGATACTTTGAAAACCGGGTCTCAAACTTTACTCCCCCACCTTTGTGAAGGGTACATGCTTATACCATTGTTAAATTTTTTTTTTACTAAATATTATTATTGTTACAAAGCCGTGTTTGTTATTGGCATTGACTTTTTTTTTACTTTGTTAATTGTGCGGTCTGATTCGTTTACTCGCCGACCGGTGACTCCGATTAACGATTGATCTGTTGTCTGGATATACAAAAAACACAATGTGGGCAGATAACGTGTCATTCGAAGATATATCCGACAAGCAGAGCGATCTGTGGATTGGAAGTGTAATCACTCCTGTTTTTGTGTCTTTGTGCATATACCACTTGGTAGAGTGGTCAAATTTCAATTTCTTACTTAATTCCCTATAGATCAACTTCCCTACCCAGTCGTATCTAGTCTTGTACTGTTTTTGCACCAGTTTGCTGTATTCACTTATATGATGAATCGTTTTGTCACTATCACCATATAACCTATACTTGCTCTTCTGTTACTTCTATTCAATAATCGCTTTAACATAGTTGGCTCTGAGAGATCATTATTATAGTTACTCTTCAGAGAATTTTTTACACCGGCTTTAAAAGATGGTTTTTCATTGGAGTTTGAATGACAGCAAGTCTCTTTAAGTCTCCGGGACTCTTCTTCCTATTCTGGCCGATCTCAATAATGCTGTAGTCTGGATGGTCTCCACTCGTCCTCTTATTTCCAAGTTTTCCAGTCCCTTTACCAATCCTTTAGGGATTGTACCAAACGCACTAATTATAATTGGTATCAACGGCATCTTCATGGTCTATAATTTTTTAGTACTCTGGCAAGGTCTAGGTACTTATTTTTCTTTTCGCTTTCTTTTATTTTACTCTGTGGTCTGCCGGGACGACAAAGTCCACTATTCGGTAAGTTCCCTTTTTTGTTGTTGTTGAGTATCTCAAGGTCTGGTCGTCTGGTCGAGATTAGATGATCTGTTTGTATCACAAAATTACAGAGAACTTTGTGCGTCTCCATGATGGACTCCGGGTTTTGCATATACCATTTGGTTGTATGGTCAAATTTAGGTTTCTTGCACAATTCTCACTGAATCCCCTTCCCAACCCATTTCTGTCTACTCTTATACTTTTTTGCGCTAAATTGCTGCATTCGATTATTATTATTATTATTATTATTATTATTATACTCCTTTGAGTGTTTTTCACACCAGTTTCGCCTATTAGTCTTCCACTGAAGTTTTAGAAACAGGAAGTCTCCTTAAGTCTTCAGGACTCTTCTCGGTATTCTGGATAATCTTAACAGTCATGACGTTTAGATGGTATCCACCCGTGTTCTTTCTTCCAATTCTTCCAGTCTCTTTATTATTATTATTATTATTATTATTATTATTATTATGTTGCTGTTGAATTCTTTAGTTGTTTTTCACACTAGTAGTAACTGATTTTTTTTTTCTGAAGTTTAACTGGCAGCAATTCTCCACAGCTCTCCAGAATTCTTGTAAGATTTTTATTCTATTTCAAAAGTGCTGTGGTCTGATCATTTTCTATTCTTTCTTGGATCTCATTTCCCTATTATTATTATTATTATTATTAAATAGAACAGCAGTGATAACTTTTTAAAATTATTTTTATTCGTCCAAATACAGTTACCTCTTATTTCTTAAACAAAATTGTCTGACCTCTTCAATGATAAAAAAATTGACAGAGTAAAAATAATTATCTATCTGAGGACATAAATTCACATCGATTACAATCATCTCCAATTAGGAGAAAGACTCGTCGAAACGTCAAAATTTACATTAGACACTTATTTTTAATGTTAACGAATCAGTTTAAAGGTCGAACAAGTTTTACACTGAGTCATGCTTTTAATAAATTTCGTAAAAAAAAGGAAAGAATTACTTGTGGCAAAATCTACTTCGTTATACGGACATGCACACAACACAGAGTCGCTTGTCCATCTTAATATATCTAAAATTCTCTATCTCTCAGAGTTTTAACTGCTGACTGTTGCTGTCATTACTTCAGTCATTTTTGCTACCGGTTTTTATCTTTTCTGGCCATTACATTCTCTCCCCACTCTATCTGCCATCGTTTTTTTTTGTCAGCCTTTACTTTCACGCCCGTCAGTGGCTTCGTCATTTTGCCGAAGGGGTCTTTCTTTAGTTTTGAGGTTTGAGTGATAACCGTAGGGCCAAAACGAACACTATGGCGACCAAAAACAGACGATGATGGCAGCTATGCTATCAAAAAATACTGTTTGAAGACAGCTGACATCATCTTATCGTCTGCTAATGGTCCATTAACAACTTAACTGATGATTAGAAGATGAGGTGAGAGGAAAATAGAAATTAGCAGGCTTTCCATCTTTACGATATGACCTATGGTAACTTTACTTACCTACAGAGATCTTTAATCTGTAATACATAATCTCTAAGGCACCTTTTAATCTTTAAAGGTTTTAATCTGACTTAAAATGTTTTCGTGATAACACTGTAAGATCCTTTTTGAAACTGTGAAAGATTTATGGTCTTAAAGCGTCAAAGAATTTTGCCATTCCTTAAGATGTTTCTCGAATATTTGCGATGAAACTAATGATTTAAGGTTATATTAGAGTAAATTTAAGGAAATTTGGAATTAATAATCGGCAGAGTTTTGAGAAATGTTTTCTATTAAAGGATTTCTTTGAAAAATTGCTGAAACTTTTGTACAAGATGTTTTAAATTTAGACACCAAAAACTCAACTCATTAAATTACTTCTAAGTAACCCTGAAATGTTTAGTTTATGTTATAAAACGCTCTAATTGTGTGCTAACAAATGAGTATCTTTAAATAGAAATAATCACTTGAAAACATGACATTTAGTATTTGGTAGGTATACTTGAAACCATACAATTGTGTACAAATTATTTGTATTAGATAGGAATACTTGAAACCATACAATTGTGTACAAATTATTTGTATTAGATAGGAATACAATTGTGTACAAATTATTTGTATTAGATAGGAATACTTGAAACCATACAATTGTGTACAAATTATTTGTATTAGATAGGAATACAATTGTGTACAAATTATTTGTATTAGATAGGAATACTTGAAACCATACACTTGTGTACACATTATTTGAATTAGATAGGAATACAATTGTGTACAAATTATTTGTATTAGATAGGAATACTTGAAACCATACACTTGTGTACACATTATTTGAATTAGATAGGAATACAATTGTGTACAAATTATTTGTATTAGATAGGAATACTTGAAACCATACAATTGTGTACAAATTATTTGTATTAGATAGGAATACTTGAAACCATACAATTGTATAAAAATTATTTATATTAGATAAGAATACTTGATATCATATAATCTTTGCGCCAGTAGATGCAAATAAAGAACAGATTTCTCATTTTGTAAACGATTGACGGTGAATTGTTTTCTAAAGAAAGGAAGATTGAAATGAAAATAAGTTTAAGGAGACAAGAAAAGGAGGGAAATGGAGAGGATGAAAATAAAAATGATATAAATTTTGGGAAGAACGATTAAAAAAAGATGAAAGAGTGGAAATATGGAAGAATTAAAGGAAAAATAAGAAAGAAAGGAATAAAAACGAAGAAAGAATGAAAAATAATTAAATAAAAAAGAAGGAAGATAGAATAGAAGACGAGGAAGAAATATAAAAGTATGAAACAGTTAAAACGGGAGAAACGTTGAAAGGAATAAAATAAAGAAAAAATGAAGAAAGAAAGAATGGAAGGATGAATGAAATAAAGGAGAGAAATCTGAATGAATCAATTCTGTCGAAAAAAAGATAGAATGAAAGGCAGAAAGAAGGAATCACAGAAATAATGGATGATTGAAAAAAAAATGAATGAAGGAAGAATGGAACAGATCAACGAGAGAGAGAGAGAGAGAGAGAGAGAGAGAGAGAGAGAGAGAGAGAGAGAGAGAAAGAGAGAGCACGAAGAACAGAAAGGAGAATAGAAAAAGTGAAAGTGTAGAACTCAGAAAAGGGAGACTGGGTGGAAAAAGGGAAGGAAAAAAGGAGAGGTAGAATAATGGGTGGAATAATGTAAAGAAAGAGAAAAATAAAGCTGGAAAAGTTAGTGAATAAAAGAAATGAAAGAAAGATGGAATGAAAGATACAAGAAAGAAGGATGTAAAGAAAAAGGATGGATAAAAAAAATTAAAGAAAGAAGGAATGAAAGATAGAAGAAATGAATAATGTAAGGAAAAAGGATATGTAAAAGGAAGGAAAAAATTTGGAAGAAAAAATGGAAGGAATTACAAAGGAAAGGAAAGAAAAAAACAAAGTGATAAAGAAAGAAAATATATTCATGCTTAAAATTAAGCAAGATGCTTAGATCAAGTTAATTCGTAACTTGCATTCGTCAATTCTGCCGGAAGGAGAGGGATGTGTCTGAGGAATGGTAACAACATTTATATTCTAAGGGATGAACATTTAATTATTCTTACTGTGATTTACTTAAATATTATGACTAATGACAATTAACAAGAATGCCATCAACTGCCAACAACCGCGCATGCCAGGTCAGAAATTTTATTAAGATACAAGCCGATTTCAAGCATATTATTTTGGCTCAAATCAAAATATAGCTTATTTTTAAAAGGATGACTCACGTGATGTAGTTACGGGTTTGATTAGCCAACCATTGTTAGTCAGTTCAATTATCATCGGGTACCCCGTATTTTTGATGAATTTAATTAAATTTAGTGAGTCTTTGCAAAAACTTCAAGAAATAATATTTCTCAATAACAATCATTTGAATTTCTGAGATGAAATATTATAATGACTAATTTGCCCCTTTAAACTTATTAGCTGAATTTATCTGTTGCTCCTATTTAAAGAATCACTGATGCTGTAATGTTATCTAAGTGATGTTTTTCAAATATCTGGAGTAGAACTGCAGAGTGATAGATAGATAGATCGAGAGAGGGGGGTGGAAACTTTTATAATTTTTAAAAAGGTTTTCACACTGTAATTATTCGTGGATGTAGTTAAGTCCGTAGTGATAAGTCAAAAATGTCAAAAGTTCTTAAATGAATCTTTACATAATACTCTAATGCAAATTGTTTCTTTATATTTTACAAAAATGCCGATTTTCCAAGTTTTTCCTCTGAAGGAGAAACTTAAATATTCATGTGATCCATTTAAACATTTAAGACAAGGTGTTGTCATAACTTGATATCCAACTCACTGATTTCGTGACTTGATATTTGGTTCTAGGGGTGCTACTCAACTAGGGTATCTTGCCTAGGAAGTACCTGGCGGAGCCCATACATCTTCAGGTCTACAGCTGTTTGATAACAAAATTTTCTTTCTCCGAGGCCGGTTGCCATATCAAGATAAGCCCAGTTTGCACAACTATTTATCAACAGCCGGAGAGAGAAGTTGGATTCACATATTTCCTAAAGGTATTAGATTTATGTGATATGAAAACAGCTACGTTCAGAATTTGAATCCAGGTAGCCGAGTTCGCTTTCTACGACTATTACTGTTACAAACAAGAGTGCTTAGTCAAAATGGTATACTAAACGTGTTTGTTTAGTCAAAATGGTATATTAAACGTGTTTGTTTAGTCAAAATGGTATTTTAAACGTGTTTGTTGAGTCAAAATGGTATTTTAACGTGTTTGCTTCCACTACAGCTTTTGCAACAGGAACTTAAATGTTTTTTACTTTAAAAATAGATATGGATATGACTAATTGATAGATTTCAACGGTGTGTCAACCAGTCAAAGGTTATTTTATGTCTAGAGGTGAGGGAATCGTATTCATTGTACTTTCATGATTACATTTTTATCTAGTTTCTTAAGTTTTTTTTCCACCCGATTCTATCGAATACGACGAATATTTAAACAGGTCAATTTGACCTCTAGATGAGATCGAAACAGGTATTACCACTCCGAAACAGAGTAAATCTGGAAGTAATGGCGATGAAGGAATACTATATATTTTTTAGATCTCCAGAACTGGAGCCTGATCATCAGATGTAGCTTAATATCATATCCAAGACGTGTGTGGGTGTGTGTGTGTGTGTGTCTTGGGGGTTCTTATACCTCTGCAGTGAATACTATCAGCATATTCTAGATCCTTCTGAGAGAGCGGATTAACATTGTTGAGACGAACTTATTCAATCTATTTACCATAATAAATGCATAATAATTTTATAGATATTTTTATTCTATTTTAAAAAACAATGAATCAAATTCCACTGATATAAATTATTAAGCATGCATATCAACTGTATTCGAGGGAGGTGCAAAGGCTCCCTTTTCAGTAACTACAACAACGATGCTATTCCTTCCACTGGATTGCTCCACTTTACCCTTGATATGTACCTTATAATGCTGAATGTTAAGCAAGGAGGTATCAAGTACCATTTTTAAAGTCTTTGGTATGACTCGACCTGGTATTGAACCCCGGTCTCCCGGGCCATTGACGAACACTCTACACACTAGGCAAATGACCTGCATGCATATTGATCCCTTAATTAAACGTTCAAGTTCTGTAAAACAATTCTTCTTCTATTAGTTATGTTTTTCTTAAATGATTGTCCTGACATTTATCGTTTTTGCATTCACTTGGTTTAGTTATTTTTTGAATTCTCTATTTTTTAATAACACGCTCTTCTCTTTCTCTTTTAAATTCAAACAATTTTATTGGGTTGAGTTTGATATAATTCGCGTTTTAGTAAAATATAATTTATATCCTAAATTACTTAACAATGAATTTAATTTCACTCAAGAGTATATTAGCCATTATTTCAATTTCCCTCTTACCATTTATTAGGAAGTTTGTTAATTTCTCTCAAATAAAACTCACTTGGTTTCGAGCACAACAAGTTTTGCAGAAATATTTTCACCTGATTTTTTTGAGAAAATTTTTGTCATTCAGAGGATTTTGAAGAGAATGAAAAAGGTGGAAATCACTTAGCACAAGGTCAGGTGAATATGGGGGATGGGGTAGAACAGATCACTCTAAATCTAATATATTTCCTGCGAGATTCTTGCCGAATGTGGCCTTGCGTTATTTCAGAGAAAGACAACGTTCTTCCTATCGGCAAGTGCATGGCGTTTCATTTGAAGATTTTCATGTTCACTTTTCCTTTATTTTTCAAGTGGCGGTAAATTGGAATCTATTCTTGGGTTCTTTGCGCAGATTGCATTGCACAAATTCTCTCAAAGCATCTTGAGTGAAGTCTAATGTGCCTTCTGGTTTGAATTCATCTGTCAGTTATGTATCGTCATTCGGAAACTTCGAAAAACATTTTCGGACTTGTGGTCTGTAATAACACCAAGGCCATAAACACTATATCTTTTCTTAGATATTTCTGTTGCATTTCTATATTTTACGCCCCCACCCAGCAACCATACACATTGAATATGCATTTTCAGTTCGTCCATTTTAGGGGTGAGATCATAGATCAAATAATGATACGTACTCATTCACTACTGATGAGAGCATTCTTTAATCAGATATATTTCCTGTTGCATTTAAAACACTGGAAGTTTGAAATACATAGTAGTCACTTTTACAACACAGAATTTATTTATAACTTAACGCAATATTTTTTAAATGAGTTATAGCTGTTGTATAGGCGCATACATACACATATACAAATATAAATGTACGCGGAAACATAGTCAACAATAATGACGGACTTCAATGAACGAACGAACACACTTCTTTATAAAAATATACCTCTCACAGCACTTTATTCTCGAAAGGGTTGATGTTGGTTATGAGTGAGAAGTGAGTTGAAGACAGGGACAGACTGCTACCTATTGACCCAAAGTTCTTCTGACCATGGCAGCACTTCTTTCGCATTCTGGCTGCGCTGCTCAACCGTGGGTCACTGAAGGTCGCAGGCCCCCAGTCTGCAAGCTGATTCTCACGCTGGCGTCTTGTCCCCAACTGAATCCAACTGCAATTGACTCGAACTCGAAATGACCCAAGCCGTCTGTGGCACCTGGTTATATAATTGTCTGTCGTCCACCTGCTTCCAGTGGGCGTACACATCTGCCTCAACCACGTCCACAGGTCGAGGTGATATTCCGATATCTTCGACCGGATGCACCTGTTTCGCTGTTCTTCCGCTTATTTACACAGGTGCATCTCTTGATTGACGGCTTGGTCGAGGGTCAATATGCTACACCGCTTACAAGATATATTTTCTCAAATCGTCGATATCACATTAACTCTAGAGCTACTTCTAATACCCAAAGATTCATATTTCAAAAGACTAATAATTTATCTATATTCCACGCGGAATTGAAAAAAAAGTAAATTTTGGTAAAGGATATAGATTATTGATTGAGTGATTGACTCTACCGGCATGTCAACCCGTTTGGGGTTATTTTATATCTAGAGTTAAGGGAATCACGTTTCTTATGAGTTTTTTTTTCAGTTATATGACATCAAGTATTCCTGTCTAATACAAATAATTTGCACAAAGTTTAATGACTTTAGGTACTTCCATCTAATACTAATAATTTATACACCATTATATACTTTCAAGTATGAAGAAAATGGAAAAATAAAGTGATGATGGAATGTCAAAGTTTCAACGTTTCGGTTTTAATAAAACTTCATCAGGACTTCTCTTAAAGTCTTGATGAAGGTACATTAAAACCGAAACGTTTTAACGTTGACTTTCCATTATCATAAATTCATCACTTTTGCATTAATTTGTTTTTCTATTTTCTTTACGCTGTCGGATTTATTTCCATTATTTACTTCCATACATTAAAGTTACGACTTTTATTTTGTTATATTCATTTTACAGTTATTTAATCTCAAGGGAACAGTGAAAAGACTACCTTACCACCATTAAGAAACATAAAATGGAGAACAGTTTAGGCGGAGACAAATAAAGTGAATCAAGTACTGATATAAATATATCAACGAATAATACAACCGAATTGAATGAACTAACCTATGCAGGAGCAAAATTAGTTTGTGAGAAAATTGGGATCCCCTCAAAAAGCACGAAAGAAAAATCAAAGCCAGGATGGAAATTCCGACTGGAAACGCTGATAAAAAATCTACGGAAACAGGCCAAAGTGATAAAACAAAGGAAAGACACTGGAATGTGTAGGAACAAAAAGGAAAAGGCAAACGAAAAAAATAACAATACAACTTGAGGAAATAAATCAGAAATTACTGGCGAAAGAAGGAAGATGAAAGAGATATCGACAAATGGTAAAACAATACAGACAAAACAGGACATTCCAAAACAATGAAAGAAAATTCTATCAACAACAAGGAGGAGATGACACGAAAAGATACCAACAACCAGATGCAAAAGAAACCGAACGATTTTGGACAAAAATATGACAACCAAAAAAACAACGAAAAGGCAGAATGGATAAACCAATATGACAGGTGAACTAGAAGGACTCGAAGAAGACCCGAAGGCGGAAATACCCATCGATTTACTTAAAACGACACTAAAAATATCAAACTGGAAAACGCTAGACCATGATGGAATACATAGTTTCTGGTACAAGAAATTCACCTCCCTTCACGAGAGACTAGCATGGATGACCAAAGGAAAAATCTGGACGTGGCTAAGAAAAGGAAAATTTAAAAAAGAAACAGAATCTCTCCTAATAGCAGCACAAAACAACGTCGAAAGAACCAATCATATCAAAGCGAGAATAGATAAGCCTCAACAAAATAACAAATGTAGATTATGTGGTGATAGAAACGAAATGATCAATCACATAATAAGCGAATGTAGCAAATTAGCACAGAAGAAATATTAGACTAGACACGACTGGATCGGCAAGGTGATCCACTGGGAAATGTGCAAGAAATTAAAATTTTAACATACGAACAAATGATATATGCGCAACCCAGCACCTGTCCTTGAAAATGACACACATAAATTCCTATGGAACTTTGACATATATACAGATCACCTAATCTCGGCCAGAAGACCAGACCTCATAATAACCAACAAAAGAAAGAGAATTTGCAAAATTGTGAACTTTGCTGTCCTGGCTGACCACAGAATAAATCTGAAGGAATGTGAAAAGAAGTACTTCGATATGGCTAGGCAATAGAAAAACTATGGAACATGAGGGTGGCAATTATACCAATTGTGATTGGTGTTTTTGGTACAGTAACTAAAGGATTATTAAAGGGACTGGAGGACTTGGGAGACTTGGAGGACAAGTACAGGCCATCCAAACTCTTCATCTGATATTTTGTACACTTTGAGGCAGTTTATTATCCAGCTTTGCGGAACCATGTCATATGCATTTTTGTAATCAATCCAGGCCATAGATTTTCCGTCTGGTCTTACTCTCATTTAGGATGTGTTGATCTGATTATTATTCAAGCCGAGGACCAGATTGAAATTCAGGAGAATATGATGAAACAGCTGAAGGTGATCCCGAAAGAATTCTTTGAGGATTGAGAGGGAGTGTGAGGTCCTAAAGGAAGTACTTTGAAGAGGACTAAGGTTTCAATCCCTGTGGTGAGTTAATTTTTCATTAATATTAATGACTGAATGCTTTCCGATCAAGTCTCGTAACAGCATATACTTGCACTCACACACTCACACAGAGAGAGAGAGAGAGAGAGAGAGAGAGGGAGAAGGGGGAAATAATCATATATCCATGTGCATACACACACACACACGTACACCTTCATGCGTAAATTCATGTACACATACGCATAAATGTGTATAGACTGATGTGCAAAGTGACATCATAGACACGTACCCACGCATACATACATATACACAAACACATGTGTACCCATATATACCCGCAAGCACACACGCATAAATGTGAACACAAATGCGTGTGCGCACACATAGACGTGCACAAACATGCCAAACACACACAGACACACAGACATGCACACAGACTCAACTACGTATGATACGAAAGGGAGATAAGCAATAAGAAATTAAACGTGTTCATGAAAATAACGGGAAGCAGCAAAAGAAAAACTCGGGAATGTCTATTAAAAAGATTATTTGACTTGCTTTTGATTTTGTATCTTCCCCCACCCCCTCATCTTAGTGGGGTCAACTTCCGACTGATACCTTCTTTCCCCCAAGACCCCAAATACAATTTTAAACATTCCCTTATAGCCCACTCTTGGGTGGGCCGTTGCCTGTCCACTCCGGTGGGCCTCGGGTTAAGGTCTTTTTAACTGGTTAGTGAGTAATTCAATCAATTCATCCGTTTCAGATGACTTCGCAATTAGTGTCCGTTACTGTCCGGATGAGAGCAAGGAAAATGCTGGACGCAGCAGCAGGCCGACAAACAATTTCAATGGAGTTTCTTTTTTTTTTTTTTTTTTTTTTAAGAGAAAACAAATTGGGTGGTTGGTGGGAGTAATGAAAGAAAAAGGCAAAGGCTAAAGTAACAGAAATAAAAAATAATAGGAAATATAGAAGTGGGGAGAACAGAGGCAGGAAAAGAAAGAAAGAAAGAAAGAAAGAAGTCAATGAAAAGAAAGAAAGAAAGAAGTCAATGAAAAGAAAGAAAGAAAGAAAGAAAGAAAGAAGTCAATGAAAATAAATAAAGAAAGAAAGAAGTCAAAGAAAAGAAAGAAAGAAAGAAAGAAAGAAGTCAATGAAAAGAAAAAAAGAAAGAAAGAAGTCAATGATAGGAAAGAAAGAAAGAAAGAAGTCAATGAAAAGAAAGAAAGAAGTCAATGAAAAGAATGAAAGAAAGAAAGAAAGAAGTCAATGATAAGAAAGAAAGAAAGAAAGAAAGAAAGAAAGAAGTCAATGAAAAGAAAGAAAGAAGTCAATGAAAATAAATAAATAAAGAGAGAAGTCAATGATAAGAAAGAAAGAAAGAAAGAAAGAAAAAGATCAATGAAAAGAAAGAAAGAAAGAAAGAAAGAAGTCAATGATAAGAAAGAAAGAAAGAAAGAAAGAAGTCAATGAAAAGAAAGAAAGAAGTCAATGAAAAGAAAGAAAGAAGTCAATGAAAAGAAAGAAAGAAAGAAAGAAGTCAATGATAAGAAAGAAAGAAAGAAAGAAAGAAAGAAAGAAAGAAAGAAGTCAATGATAAGAAAGAAAAAAAGAAAGAAAGAAGTCAATGATAAGAAAGAAAGAAAGAAAGAAAGAAGTCAATGAAAAGAAAGGAAGAAGTCAATGAAAAGAAAGAAAGAAAGAAAGAAGTCAATGATAAGAAAGAAAGAAAGAAAGAAAGAAGTCAATGATAAGAAAGAAAGAAAGAAAGAAAGAAGTCAATGAAAAGAAAGAAAGAAGTCAATGAAAAGAAAGAAAGAAAGAAAGAAAGAAACAAAGAAAGAAGTCAATGAACAGAAAGAAAGAAAGGAAGAAAGAAAGAAGTCAATGAAAAGAAAGAAAGAAGTCAATGAAAAGAAAGAAAGAAAGAAGTCAATGATAAGAAAGAAAGAAAGAAAGAAGTCAATGATAAGAAAGAAAGAAAGAAAGAAAGAAGTCAATGAAAGAAAGAAAGAAGTCAATGAAAAGAAAGAAAGAAAGAAAGAAAGAAAGAAGTCAATGAACAGAAAGAAAGAAAGGAAGAAAGAAAGAAGTCAATGAAAAGAAAGAAAGAAGTCAATGAAAAGAAAGAAAGAAAGAAGTCAATGAAAAGAAAGAAAGAAAGAAAGAAAGAAGTCAATGAAAATAAATAAAGAAAGAAAGTAGTCAATGATAAGAAAGAAAGAAAGAAAGAAAAAAGTCAATGAAAAGAAAGAAAGAAAGAAAGAAAGAAAGAAGTCAATGATAAGAAAGAAAGAAAGAAAGAAGTCAATGATAAGAAAGAAAGAAAGAAAGAAGTCATTGAAAAGAAAGAAAGAAAGAAAGAAAGAAAGGAAGAAAGAAAGAAAGAAAAAAAGATGTCAATGAACAGAAAGAAAGAAAGGAAGAAAGAAAGAAGTCAATGAAAATAAAGAAAGAAAGAAAGAAAGAAAGAAGTCAAAGATAAGAAAGAAAAAAAGCAATATAGATGAAGCAAAAAGTGCATACAACAAAGAAAACAAGAAAAGGAAGCTGAAAATAAGAAAAAGAAAATTAAGACAGGGAATATGAAATATAAGATGAAGAAGGAAGAAAACCAAAAAGAAAAGGTAGCATTAAAGAAAGTTCAGTAAATGGAAAAGAAGAAAAAAGAGGTAGGTGAAGGAAGAACTGAAGGAAGAAAAAAAAAGAGAAGGAAGTTTACGTTCAAAACAAAGAAGAAGGAAAAATAGATACATAAAAGGAAGGAGAAGGAAAAAGTAAAAGAATAAATTTTAAATTGTTTGGGTTGAAGAAGAAATCGGTCATATGATGTTAACATAGAAAAGAAAAAGATGAAAGAGGAAAATAGAAATCAAATAAGAACGAAAAAAAAAGAGAAGAGAGTTTGGAAATTGAGATTAAAAGAAATAAAACAAGGAAAAAGAACACTTGTCTTAATTCAAAGAAAGATTGAAAATATAGAGAAACATAAAATATCAAAACAAGGGAAAAATGAACTCATGCCTTGTTTCAAAGAACGCCATAACTATAGAATAAAAAATAAAATAAGGGAAAATGAACTCATGCCTCATTTCAAACAGCAAATGAAAATCGAGAAAAGATTCCAATAAGAAAACACATCGTTGATTTTATGGAGTCGGTTTTATTTTGGAGTTGTAATTTCCGGATCCGTCGTCTTAAAAACATTGAAATAATTCAACAGGATGAAACAGTAAATCTATATTAATTGTTATTACGTGGTTACCAAGATTCATTCTTCAAACTCGATATGGTCATTGAGGTATTTTTGGAATAACCCGGACAAACTTAAAAACGGCCTTGTACCACACTTGTACGTTTGGTGGGGCGTATGACAAAAAAACAGTTGGTTATGGTCATTTGTTAGTCTTGAAGATACAAAACTGATTCAGAAGGTTGAAATCAGAGATGCTATTTTGGAATCTAAGTATTATTTTCGATTATTCATTCATTTTCTGAACATTCGGGCGAATTGAATTAGAGGTGTTATTTTCGATTATAATAGTATTACTATCGAATAAGTGTTACAATAGAATA
This sequence comes from Sepioteuthis lessoniana, assembly GCA_963585895.1. NCBI lineage: Eukaryota > Metazoa > Mollusca > Cephalopoda > Myopsida > Loliginidae > Sepioteuthis > Sepioteuthis lessoniana. The sequence goes on from OY757930.1 coordinate 3,740,583, forward strand.
ATCGTAAAAAATGGTAGAATAATAAACATAAATGGTAGAATAATAGAAATGAAGGGTAGAATAAAAAAATAATGGGGAGAATAATATAAATGAATGGTAGGATAATAGAAATAAATGGTAGAATAATAGGAAAGAATAGTAGAATAATAAAAATGATGGATAGAATAAATAAATAAAGGGTAGAATAATAGAAATAAATGGTAGAATAATAGAAATGAATGATAGAATAATAGAAATGAAGAGTAGAATAAATAAGTAAAGGGTAGAATATTAGAAATAAATGGTAGAATAATAGAAATAAATGGTAGAATAATAGAAATGAAGGGTAGAATAAATAAATAAATAAAGGGTAGAATAATAGAAAAAAATGGTAGAATAATAGAAATGAATGATAGAATAATAGAAATGAAGGGTAGAATAAATGAATAAATGGTAGAATAATAAAAATGAATGATAGAATAATAGAAATGAACGGTAGAATAATAGAAATGAAGGGTAGAATAAATAAATAAAAGGTAGAATAATAGAAATAAATGGTAGCATAATAGAAACGAAAGGTAGAATAATAGAAATGAATGATAGAACAATAGAAATGAAGGGTAGAATAAATAAATAAATAAAGGGAAGAATAATAGAAATAAATGGTAGAATAATAGAAATGAACGATAGAATAATAGAAATGAATGGTAGAATAAATAAATAAAGGGTAGAATAATAGAAACAAATGGTAGAATAATAGAAATGAATGATAGAATAATAGAAATGAATGGTAGAATAAATAAATAAAGGGTAGAATAATAGAAACAAATGGTAGAATAATAGAAATGAATGATAGAATAATAGAAATGAATGGTAGAATAAATAAATAAATAAATAAATAAAGGGTAGAATAATAGAAATAAATGTTAGAATAATAGAAAAGAATCATAAAATAATAGAAATGAAGAGTAGAATGAATAAATAAATGGTAGAATAATAGAAATGAATGGTAGAATAATTGAAATGAAGGGTAGAATAAATAAATAAATAAATAATGGGTAGAATAATCATCATCGTGTCACGCTGGTAGCATGGATATACCTGACCCTCTCTCGCCACTCATCCCTATCATTCATCGCCCAAGGCAGGTCTTCAGGACAAAATTCCGTATCTTCACATAGCTGCTGAATGTATGTCCGTGCTGGTCCTCCTGCTTTTGCACGGCCATGTGTGGGGGTCCATAAGAGTACATCTCTTATGAGTTTGTCCCAGCTTCTCCAGCAATGTCCTGCATGTCTGGTTCGTCTAACTTGAATAGTTTTCGTGATATGGGGCGGGTGGCCGTACAGTTGATGTCTTGTGGGGTGTTGCCGCCAGGACTTGTTCAAGATTGCACGCAGCATTCTTGTGTAATTGCCGTCTACCTTCTTCTACAGCCGTTTTGTTAGCGACCATGTACTGCAGCCATATAGCACTATCGATGTGACCGCTGCCTGGAAGAAACTGCGTTTCAATTTATCGGTTAGGTCTGATTTCCATATAATCGATAACCTATTAATAGCTGTCCATGCTTTCGTTAACCTCGTTTCGATGTCCTTTTCGGTTGATTCGACGCTGCTTCCTAGGTAAGTGAATTTGTCTACTAGTTTAAGAGGGGTTCCTTCTAGAGTGGAGATGTCCCCGTTTGATTATAGCACATATATTCAGTTTTGTGTGCATTAACATAGAGGCCTATGCCTGCGGCTAATCGTTCAAAACTATGCAGTAGTGTTTCGGCTTGGTCGGGTGTATTTGCCAGTATCTGTGTTCTTGTAAGCATATTATGTCAATCTTATGTTTTTCGGCTGATGCGATTAGCTCTGGTAGTTGTCCTATTCTATTTAAGGTTCTTACGTTAAATGTGGCGATTTGTAGTGTTTGCTTGCATTTTAGTAGTTTCGGTCGTTTGAGCTCTGTAGCTGATTTTTCGAACACTGAGGCCAGGGCTCCAACCTCAGCAGGACGCGCCCCTTTTTTACCCGCACGAAGAGCGATGCAGTTTGTGTATGTGGTTTGAGTGTGGGTCAACGTTATCTTTCGATGGCTGTTTTATTCTCTTCTATAGAAGCCGCTCTTTTAGAGGAGCAGCAGTAGTTCCCCGATCGAACTAACGATCCTGAGCGTAAAGTCGTCAAACTCACGACCAGGACCTGTTTAGGTACTGAGTTTGGTTGTCCATGGGTTTATTCAAATACCTTTACGTACATCATGCTGCTTCCCATGTGGACGTAAAAAAAAAAAAAGAAAAAAAAAGGGGTGTAATTTTGATTTCAGTTTTCTTAAGTTTTAACTTACTTAAAGTCAGAGATTAAGATACTTTCGTCAGACTTTCACTGGTACTGAATTTTTTTTTTTTTTGGCGGTATTGGGACATTTTCCTTGGCTTTTTAGTTTTTTCTTCTATACTACCGTTGGGAGCTGAGAAGGGTTTAGGAATTATAGAGCTTTTACAAATGACAATTTTTATTTTTATTTTTGTCTTTTTGTGTGGAAGCATTAGGGGTTTTAGGCTTTTATTTTTTCTTCTAAGCTACTGTTAGGGCTTTCAGAATTTTTAACTTTTAGAATAAATTGAAAAACGTTTTGCCGTGTTCGCTGACATTTGGACAGATTCATATATTCAATTTGGGTTTATAGTAAAGTAAGCGTGTCTTTACATTTAAAACGCACAGTTTAAGCATTATTTTACAAACAAAAATACAGCATAACATTTTGTAAAATTCAGCATTATAAATTAATAGGACTTAAAGACATACTGACAAATATTGAAACATTTTTTTTTCCTCTGTTGGAACGTGAGTTCAAAACATTCCTCTTCCTTTGAGCGTTTAATTACCACTGAATTTTAGGTATGTTTGGAGACGGTCTACAGTTCGAGTCAGGGGGTGGGGAGGGATACTAATTTCATCATTTTTTTCTCTCTTTCTCTTTATTTTTGGGGGGTTGCTGTGGTAGCATTGGGTGTTTTAGGCATTTATTTTTCTTCTAAACTACTGTTAGGGCTTTCAGAATTTTTAACTTTTAAAATAGATTCAGAAACGTTTTGCCGTGTTCGCTGACATTTGGACAGACTCATATATTCAATTTGGGTTTAATGAACGGTAGAATAGAAATAAAGGTTAGAATAAATAAATAAAGGGTAGAATAATAGAAATAAAGGGTAGAATAATAGAAATAATGAAAGAATAATAGAAATGAAGGGTAGAATAAATAGATAGAGGGTAGAATAATAGAAATAAATATAATAATAATAGAAATAAATGGTAGAATAAAAGAAATGAATGATAGAATAATGGAGATGAGGGGAAGAAAAAATAAATAAAGGGTAGAATAATAGAAATAAATGATAGAATAATAGAAATGAAGGGTAGAATAAATAAATAAATGTCAGAATAATAAAAATGAATGGTATAATAATGGAAATGAAGGGTAGAATAAATAAATAAATAAATAAATAAATGGTAGAATAATAAGAATGAATGATAGAATAATATAAATAAAGGGTAGAATAAATAAATAAAGAGTAAAATAATAGAAATGAATGATAGAATAAGAGAAATGAAGGGTAGAAAAAATAAAGGATAGAATAATAGAAATAAATGGTAGAATAATAGAAATGAATGGTAGAATAATAGAAATGAAGGGTAGAATAAATAAATGAAACAAGAGTAGAATAATAGAAATAAATGGTAGTGTAATAGAAATGAATGGTGGAATAAATAAACAAATGTTAGAATAATAGAAATGAATGATAGCATAATAAAAATGAAGGGTAGATTAAATAAATTAAGGGTAGAATGATAGAAATAAATGCGAGAATAAATAAATAAAGGGTAGAATAATAGAAATAAATGGTAGAATAATAGAAATGAAGGTTAGAATAAATAAATAAAATAGAGTAGAATAATAGAAATAAATGGTAGAATAATATAAATGAAGCGTAGAATAAATAAATAAATTAATAAATAAATCAAGGGTAGAATAATTGAAATAAATGGTAGAGTAAAAGAAAAGAATGGTAGAATAATAAAAATCAGGGGGTTGAATAAATAAATAAATAAATAATGGGTAGAATAATAGAAATAAATGGTAGAATAATAGAAATGAATCGTAGAATAATTGAAATGAAGGGTAGAATAAACCAAAAAGGTTAGAATAATAGAAATGAATCATAGAATAATAGAGATGAAGGATAGAATAAATAAATTAAGGGTAGAATGATAGAAATAAATGGTAGGAAAAAAAGAAATAAATGGTAGAATAATAGAAATAAATGGTAGAATAATAGAAATGAAGCGTAGAATAAATAAATAAAATAGGGTAGAATAAAAGTAACAAATGGTAGAATAATAAAAATGAATGGTAGAATAATAGAAATGAAGCGTAGAATAAATAAATAAATCAAGGGTAGAATAATAGAAATAATTAGTAGACTAATAGAAATGAATGGTAGAATAATAGAAATAAGGGTAGAATAAATAAATAAAGAGTAGAATAATAAAAATTAATGATAGAATAATAGAATTGAATTATAGAATAATAAAAATGAAGGGTTAAATAAATAAATGAACAAATAGAAAAAAATGGCAGGATAATCGAAATGAATGGTAGAATAATGGAAATGCAAGGTAGAATAAATAAATAAATGGAAGAATGATAGAAATTCGAATGGAATTATAATGGAAATGAAGGGTAGAATAAATAAATAAATAAATAAATGGTAGAATCATAGAAATGAATGATAGAATAATAGAAATGAAGGGTACAATATATAAATAAAGAGTAGAATAATAGAAATGAATGATAGAACAACAGAAATGAAGGGTAGAATAAATAAAGAAAGGGTAGAATAATAGAAATAAATAGTAGATTACAGAAATTAATGGTAGAATAATAGAAATGAATGGTAGAATAAGTAAATAAAGGGTAGAATAATAAGAATTATTGATAGAATAATAGAAATGAATGGTAGAATAATAAGAATGAAGGGTTGAATAAATGAATGAATAAAGGGTAGAATGATAGAAACAAATGGTAGAATAATAGAAATGAATCATAGAATAATAGAAATAAAGGGTAGAATAAACAAATAAAGGGTAGAATAATAGAAATGAATGATAGAATAATGGAGATGAAAGGTAGAATATATAAATAAAGGGTAGAATAATAGAAAAAAAAGGTAGAATAATAGAAATGAATGATAGATTAATAGATATGAAGGTTAGAATAACTAAATAAAGGTAGAATGATTGAAATAAATGGTAGAATAATAGAAATGAAAGGTAGAATAATAGAAATGAAGCGTAGAATAAATAAATGATCAAGATGAGAATGAAATAAATAAATGGTAGTGTAATAGAAATAAATGGTAGAATAATAGAAATCAATGGTAGAATAAATAAATAAATAAATAAAGGGTAGAATAATAGAAATTAATGATAGAATAGAAAATGAATGGTAGAATAATAGAAATAAAGGGTTGAGGAAATAAATAAATGAATAAATGGTAGAACAATAAAAATAAATGGAAGAAAAATAGAAATGAATGATAGAATAATAGAAATGAAGGGTAGAATAAATAAATAAAGGGTAGAATAATAGAAATAAAGGGTAGAATAATAGACATTTATGAGAGTATGATAGAAATGAAGGGGGGATAAATAAATAAAGGGTAGAATAATAGAAAGAAATGGTAGAATAATAGAAATGGGGGGTAGAATAAATAAATAAATAAATAAAGGGCAGAATAATAGAAATAAATGGTATGATAATTTGAATGAATGGTAGAATAATAGAAATAAAGGTAGAATAAATAAATGAATGAAGGGTAGAATAATAGAAATGAATGATAGCATAATAGAAATGAAGGGTAGAATAAATTAATAAAGTGTACAATAATAGAAATGAAAGATAGAATAATAGAAACGAATGGTAGAATAATCGAAATGAAGGGTTGAATATATAAATAAATAAATAAATAAATAAAGGGTAGAATAATAGAAATAAATGGTAGAATAATAGAAATGAATGGTAGAATAAATAAATAAAGGGTAGAATAGTAGAAATTAATGATAAAATAATAGAAATAAATGGTAGAATAATAAAAATGAAGGGTTGAATAAATTAATAAATAAATAAATAAATAAATTATTAAATAAATAAATGAATAAATGGTAAAATAATAGAAATAAACGGTAGAATAATTGAAATCAATGGTAGAATAATAGAAATGAAGGGTAGAATAAATAAATAAAGGGTAGAATAATAGAAATGAATGGTAGAATAATAGAAATGAAGGGTAGAATAAATTAATGAAGGGTAGAATAATAGAAATAAATGGTAGAATAATAGAAATGAATGGTAGAATAATAGAAATGAATGGTAGAATAATAGAAATAAAGGGTAGAATAATAGAAATGACTTATAGAACAATAGAAATGAAGGGTAGAATAAATAAATAAAGGGTAGAATAATGGAGATGAATGGTAGAATAATAAAAATGAATGATAGAATAATAATAATAAATTAAAAGAATAATCGAAATAAATTTTTTCCTTCTTTTATTTTTTCGATTCCTTCCTCCATTGGTTTCATTCCCCTCTTTTCTACCTACTTCACTTCCCAACGCCCTTTTTTCATTCCTTTCTCTTTTGCTTTTTCTCCCTGTTTTTCATTTACTTCATCCACCGATTAATTTGTTTTTCTTCATCCTTCAACTTATTCTCTTTCACTTTTTCCATCTTCTTCCTTTTTCGTCTTTCAAATGTTTTTTCTTTATTTTTCAAATAGTTTTCTTCTTCTTCTTCTTCTTCTTCTTCTTCTTCTTCTTCTTCTTCTTCTTCTTCTTCTTCTTCTTCTTCTTTGCTGAAAATAGATCTTGATTTATTTCCGATGACGGAATTTGGCATAGAATTAATTTCCGTTTTGTTACATTTTAGATGAAAAGAAGACAAAACACGATATTTATTTTTCCAAAGAACTTTGATCTGAAAAACTTAACAATAACAGAATCAAGAGATAAATATTCGAATAGATACCTAAATGTATATTTTCCTGTAGTTACTATTATTTGATATGATCATAATCTTTTGTCTAGGAAAGATGGAGCAAATACTTCTCGCCTACAGAAACCGTCGCACTCATAATGATGCTATATAAAAACACTAAAGTAAAAGTTCAGTCACCAGATGGAGACACAGATTTCTATGACATTGTCACAGGTGTGCTGCAAGGGAACACATTAGACAATGCTGCCTAGACTACGTCCTTCGAACGTCGATTGATATAATGAAAGAAAATGGCTTCATTTTGGCAAAGGCAAGAAGCAGAATATACCCCGCACGAACGATTACGGACGCGGACTTCGCTAATGACATAGCAAATACACCCGCCCAGGCCGAATCCTTGCTGCATATCCCTCCATATCAACGCAGACAAAACAGAGTTCATGTGCTTTAATCAAAGAGGCGACATCTTCACATTAAATCGAAGATTTCTGAAAACTGAGGCCAAGCTCACCTACCTCGGAAGCAGCGTCTCAACTACCGAAAATGACATCATCACTTGACTAGCGAAGGCTTGGACAGCTATCAGTAGATTATCGGTCATATGGAAGTCTGACCAATCAGATAAAATAAAACGACGTTTTTCCAAGTTGCGGTCGTGTCAATATTGCTGTATGGATGCACCACATAGACGCTGACTAAGTGTATGTATAAAAACTCGACGGCAATTGCGCAAGAATGCTGCAAGGAATATTGAACAAGTCCAGGAGGCAGAATCCCAGAAAGCAGCAGCTATACGGACACCAACAACCCATCTCGAAAACCATCCAAGTTGGACGAGTAAGACATGCAGGTGAAGTAAGAGCGAACTCATAAGCGATGTAGCCCTATGGACCTCTTCACACGGACGAGCAAGGGTAGAACGACCAGCTAGAACCTATCTACAACAGCTCAGTACTGATACAGGATATCGCATGAAAGACCTGCCGAGAGCGATTAAGATAGGAACAAGTGGAGGGAAAGGGTTAGGGAAATCCGTGCTAGCAGCACGCAATGATAGTGATGATTCCTTACCCAATACTAATAATATTCAAACAGATCTATTTGAAGCATAGTTGCAACCCTAACCGGTCCTAGTACTCTGGCTCCGAGTGGATCTGGGAGTAATGGTAACGAAAATCTTACACCACACTTCTCACAGCAACAGAAGTAAGGCATCGGATGCAGTTTAAGTCATTATTTGATTATAATAAACGTCTCATCGATTAATTTTACCATATTCGATTTTTCAAAATAACCCCTTTTGCTTTCAATGTCGCCAGCGGATTTCCTCACATGACAACCACAAAGCGGAAATGATTTTCGTATTTTTTATATTTACAAACGAACATCTTTAAAATGATGGAAATGACTCCGAGTAAATTACGATGTTTCCGTCATTTTATTAAGGCTTATTTTTGGTCTTCCGATCAATTGTTTGTTTCTCCTACTCTATTCTCACCATAAAATCTGAAATTCTCATTAAAAAGATGGCCAAGCGTCCGTTTTTATAGACACTAAACGTCCAGAAAATCTCTCGGGGCAAAGCTTAAACCTTCTTAACACCAAATCGCTGAGAAAAATGGTGGTTTTAAAAAAGTCTTTAAACATCTGTTTTTCTTCAACTGGCGGTTACTGTTCGCTTATAAAATTGTGACGAGATATTTAGTAATATTTTTTGAGAGTCACACACACACACACACACACACACACACATATATATATATATGTATGTATGTTTACTAACCAACCTCTTCACACGAGCAAGATACAACACAAGGTCAATTTTTAAGTGGAGTTTATCTGGTTGGAATTGAAAGTTTACCTTCTGAACCGATTGCCATAATAATAGTCTGGGATCAATATAAAACTGCATTGCTAATTCCTGCCTCAATCAAATTTGTGAGTTGCCCCTTTTATAATTTGACAAGGTTAATAACTTTTTCCTAATGGAGCTTAGCAAATTTTCTTATTTTCCTCAATAAAAAAAAATATCAAAAATAATATTGTAAATAACTATGGTTTATTATTCGTTTTCAATTAAATAAAGAAACTTCTATTTTAAAATAACCGATTGTTTTGTCGAACCGACAACGCTAACCTTTGTTTGAATTGAATCACTCACCTAAAAATGTAAGTAAACTTTTTTCCAGTATTAATATGAATATATTTTCCTATTGACTTCATGAAACCTCATCTTTTTTTTGTTACTATAAATATATATTCATTTCTTTCAGTTGGTCAAATGTGTCGCAATTAATTCAATAAAAATAGAAAACATTTTTTACTCCGAGTAAGGTAGTAAAGTGCCGAAAGTAGGGATTAAGATTTAAGATTATTTCAAATATGACATCAATTTTTCTTTTGTAAATGTCAATTCGATACTTTTGACAATCGTTTGTCATAATAAAGAACTTAGGTTATCAAGTTTAAAATCCTGAACAATTGTTATGTTATTTATTCAGAATGTTGTGATATCTCATTTTTTAATGTACGTTATTTCCTTAAGTAATAATTACGTTATATGCAACCGGCTTACAATTGAATATAATTCTGATCTTCGAAAAACCTTTTTGCTTGGTTTATATAATGTTTAGATTCATTTATAGAATTTTAATTGATGTTAAGGAAAGTCTTGTGAAAAATTAAATAATGACTGCTTAACAATTTTGATAATACGTTTTGAGTGCATACGTTTATGTGTATGAGTATGTCTGTCTTTGCGTGTGTCTACGTGTGTGTGTGTGTGTGTGCATTCTTCTTGTTTTTGAGAGAAGCTCACACAAGTCTATTAATATTTAAGTGAAGCTTAACGTAGCATTAAGCTTTAAGTGTAAGGTATCAGGAGAGGACCACATCAAATACAGTATTGATAATCATCGACTGTTTTGCTAACTAGTTAACACATCACTCAATAAGTCCCAGGTATAACGAATAAAACAACAACTTTTTGGCAAAATTCGACTTTATTCATTAACATAGTCTCCTTTTCGGATGATACACTGATTCCAAAAATTCAATCCCTTTTTTGTAGAACGATTTATCTTTGCCTTAAAATACACCTCAGTTTCCTATATCATTTCTTCATTGGAGCCAAACCTCTTTTCCTTGAGTCTTATTTTGAGTCGCTGGGGGGCAGATCTGGAGAACAGAGTGGTTGCAAATGCAATTCGAAGTGTAATTCATATAGTTTTGCCATCGTTGCGATCGACTTGTGACACGGTGCATTATTATAGTGAAAGAGCACTTTTTCCTTCTTCATTTCTGGCAGTCATTTTTTTGGCAATTTCTTCCTTCAAACGCATCAATAAGGCTATATAATACTCGCTATTGATGGTTCAGCCTTTTTCAAGGCAATCGATGGACAAAATACCTTGCCTATCTCAAAATACGGAGGCAAAATCCTTGCCTGCTGATATTTGCGTCTTTGATCGCTTTGGACGGCTTTCACCTGCTGCTGTCCACTGAGTTGACTGTCGATTTGACTCCGGAGTGAAGTGGTGGATCCATGTTTCCTTCATTGTCACATACTTACGCAAAAAGTCCATTTTGTTGCGTTTAAACAGTTGCCAACAACGCTCTGAATCGTCGACGCGTTGTTGTTTTTGATCGACTGTCAGCAAATGCGGCACCCACTTTGAACACAGCTTTCTCATTGACAAATGTTCGTGTAAAATGGTGACTACTTCTGATATCTTTAACTCCTCTGCTTTCGCATACAACTTCAATTTACGATCGGTCGAAACGAGTTGGTTGAGTTTCTTGATGTTTTCCAGGACAACTGCCAAAACTAGATGACTTTAGCGTTCAGCATCATTTGTGTCTGTACGACCACGTTTAAAGTCAGAATACCACCTCTTAACTGTTGTTTCCGATGAACACAAATCAAACCATTGCTTTGTTTGAACAGTATTTTCCCATCAGAAACCAATGCTTTATCAACACACGAAATTCAGATTTTTCCATTGTTTGAAAATTTGCAAGTCATCATGTCGCGCCGCCAGCACAGATCTCCCTGATACTCTCTAACCATCCGTCTCAATCGTCAATCGCTCTCGTTTAGTCTTCGAGGCTACATCCTGTATCGACACAGAGCTGTTGTATATAGGTTCTATTTGGTCGTCCTGCCTTTGCTCGTCCATGTGGAGAGGTCCACAGGAGTATGTCGCTTCTGAGTTCGTCCCTACTTCTCCAGTAGTGTCCAGCATGTCAGGTTCGCCTAACTTGGATAGTTTTCGTGATGGGTGGTAGGTGGCCGTACAGCTACTGCTTTGTGTGGAGCTGCCTCCAGGATTTGTTCAATATTGCTCGCAGCATTCTTGTGTAATTGCTGTCAAGCTTTTTCTCCATATGTTTAGTTAGCGTCCATGTGGTGCATCCATATAGCATTATTGACACGACCGCTGCTTGGAAAAAAATTCGTTTTATTTTATCGGTCAGGTCTGACTTCCATATGACCGATAACCTAGCGATAGCTGTCAACGCCTTTGCTAATCGCGTGTTGATGTCTGTCTCGGTTAACGAGACATTGCTTCCTGAGTAGGTGAACTTGTTCAACATTTGCTTTAATCAAACAGGTGATATCTCCCCACTAAATTGTAGTTCCCTGAAACTAGTGAACAAGTTGCAATAATAGCTTCACTTAGATAACTGTAATTTGTAAACTATACATCCGACTGGGAACAAATTTTGACGCGTTCCATTTGAAGGTTAGTAACTTATAAAAATTATATGGAATTTTTTTTAATTAGGGACGGCATTTGTATGTTAGGTCGGAGACTTTTTGAGTGATATGTTACACACATACGCATACACATACACACACAACTTTGTAGATATTTCCTCCTCTCCTCATCTCAATCTCAAGTATTTGTAAAAATACAATTTTCAGAAGAGGCGTTTCATCCGAAGACTGTATTTTTTTTACAAATACTCGAAACTTATAGTTATGCGCCTGACGTAAAGAATTGAAAAGGTATTTATTTTAGATTTTATAGTGCTCTACTGGCCAGTATTTGAGCAATTTTTGATTTAAGAAAAACGTCTTCCTAACGATTTGTTCGTTTTACTATATATATATATATATATATATATATATATATATACTGTGCATAAGTATTTGATCAAACAGACAATTTGCATCTAATTTCTTGGTTTTGAGAGTTAAAAACAGTGTCTATATTCAAGTTAAACGTCATGTTAATATTACAAAGAACGTGTTTTGTTGTTCTAAATATTGAATTTCTGGAAATTTTTTCAATAGAATGACATTATTGAATAAGATAAGTTTTTTTTTACGAATCTGAAACTTAATTTTTCCCGCATAAGATCTGGGGAAAATCTTCATGTCGATTTATTTTTTCGGAAATTGTTTGTCCAATATGTCACCATATATTGTAAGTATTATTGGTATATGTGAATATTCCAAAGGTGTAACATACTCATATGCATGCAGAAACATAGTCAACACAATAATGACGAACGAAACACAGTTCTTTAGAAAAATATACCTCTCACACTTTATTCTAAATGTTACAAAAGGGTTATGTGTGAGAGGTGAGTTGGAGACTGAACAAAGACTGCAACATATTGACCCCAGATCGATGTTTAATTGAATTGTTAATGTTAAATTGAATTGTTAATGTGAAATCAAAATACCTGAAAACATTCATTTTGTGCAATGATTAATTGTAAATAGAATTATTCGTATTACATAGAAATAAGTGAAACCATCTAACTGTACAAAAGAGAATGAGATCAGGATCGTTTAAAAATGTTATCAACCAAATGTGTTTAAAAATCATATATTCACTATATTACGTATAAAAAAGATCTGGCATTAAATAACCGACAAAGGTTGATATGCCATAAAACCTAATGAATCAATCAACATATTCAAGTGCAACCTCAAACAAGACAATAACTTATGAAAAAGTTAGAATTCAATTTCAAATATTTTTGGTGTGTCAGATTCTTGAGTTGAAATTCTAATCGAAACTCCATTTCACATGGAGTTTATACACTTGGCAAATATATGAATCCAACTATTCTCCCTCGTGATGATGGGTAAATAGTAATATTAGGTTTTTTAATCTTGACATGGCAACCAGGTTAGGAGAAGGAAAACTCTTAATTCAAATTAGTAGTTGATCTGGAGGGGAATATGGGTTCCATCAGGCTATTCCTGACACGCTCCAAGAGTTGAACCTCCGTGACTAAATCAGGTTACCGTACTAGTTAGAGTCAAATATAATGCAAAAAATTATAGCTTAGCACTAGTATTGTTAGAGTTTAAACTAAAACTCACACACACACACACACACACACACACACACACACACACACACACACCGGGTGCAGTTTAGTGTCTTAGGTAGACATCCATTTTTTTGAGATTTTACCTTTCTACAGTGGATAAAGTCAGTGTATTCTACGACTTTCCTACAATAAACTCTATGACGAAGATATAACGAATATCTCCAAACGCTAAATAAAAATAAACATTAAATCATGTTAGAATGAATCTTCAATTTTCTAGATAAAATGTTTTAGACAACGTTGATTGCCTCTTGTTATATTTTAAGAATGAAACAATGAATATTTTTATCTTTTTCTTTCAGATTATGAGAATATTTTTCGTAATATTCTTTGGTATTCACTCACCTTGATATTTTTCTTAACAATTAGACATATTTTACTCTATGAGTTTCATAAACATTTCAATCCAAGTACTACAGCAAAATCCACCCAGTGTTTTTCGGAGGTGATACATTGAATGAAAGAAGTTGCAGGAAGTGGTTTTCCCGTTTTCAAAGTGGAGATTTCAGTTAAAAGGGCGAGCCCCTTTTATTAACAGAATGGGAATCATCCTCCATCGCGATAACAACCGTCCGGAGAAATCGACCAAGGATGTCTTATAAGAGCTCGATCGGGTAAAATTGCTTCATTTTCCATATTCCTTAAAGATTGCTTCTTCAGATTATCACTTGTTTTGAGGATTGCAGAATCATTTCGATGGTCTTAGGTTGTTATCAAGCATTGAAGTTAAACAAGAATTGGTCTCATATTTTGCATCACAACAAAAATAATTTTACAAGCGTGACATCTATAAGCTTTGTGATAGATGGAATAAGGTTCTAGGCAGCAATGGAAGTTATGTTAATAATTAAGTATTTTTATATGCATAAGTTTTTCCATTTATGATATAAACTCTAAAATCACTCATTACATTCATTTCAATCTGACATAGGCAGTTCTTGTATTGCTAATGGGAACAAGCTGGTCTTTTAAGAATAGATACGGTGATTAATTTGGTATTTTAATTCATTCTTTTATTTTCTATTTTTTATGTGCAGAAGAAGTGGAAACTGCTCATTTTCGAATAGAATAAAAACCTTGTCAGCATCCACTATAACCCTGATACCTTTCGTTGCTACTCTTGTTACTGTTCTCAGTGCCCTGATATTTCCCAATCCATAGCATGAGACTGCGTACAATAGAAATGTCACACAGTGTTGATCATTATCAATGACGAATAACATCCGGGTAAGAGGCATTCTCCCCCACTCGTCAAAGAATTTATCACTTCCTTATTTTACGCCAATAAAATAAATCTTGTTTTATTGAGGGAATTCCTAAGACCGTGAGTAACAGAAGATTTGTCTTTTTGGATTGATGACCGTATAAATTCCTAATTGATTACATTTCTCTTGATGCGAAATTACTTCCATTCTGGGCTTGAAGCCAAAATTTATGGCATTTTTTGTTTATTTTTATATTTTAACGTTCTGTTTGTTCCGCCTTTTACTCTATATCTTCATTCTCTGGTTACATTTACAGTCGTAAGGAAAATCTTCTGGTGGAAATGTATTTATCCTAACTAAACAGACCCTTAAACTCGGCAATTGAAGTTTTTTAAAAGTATTTTGTTGATCATTTTATTCATTAACATTTTTCTTGCATTAAAAAAGAAAAAAAAAAACAGTCTGTCGACTGTGCTTAGAATCCACTGACTGCATCACTTGCAGAGAGGTAAGACTCTTCCCCACTTATAAAGGGAAATCCTGAGTTTGACTCTAAACTACATCTGATGGTGAGGTTCCAGCCATGGAAATCTGGGAAGATTGGAGTACACCTTCATAGCCACTACTCCCAGGTCCACTCAGACACGGAATTATGGTCCCTTTTCTAGGTAAAATATTTCCGTATAAAAATATTCGTTTTCAGTTAGAATACGCCATCATCATCATCATTAAGATGGGAGTTAAGTGGTCGTACAACTATGGTTTCGTAGCTAGCTGCATCCAGAATTTGTTCAAAATAGCAATTGTGTATTTTCCATCAAGTTTTTCGGCAGGCATTTGCTTAAAGTTCAAGGGGTGCAACCATACAGTAGTTTTGACATGGCTACAACTTGGAAAAACTGACGTGGGTAAAATGGATCTGTTTAAAAATGATTCGTATTCGACTGGAATACTTGATGTCATATAAAACTGAAAATTATTAGTATTAAGAATAGTTACTGGAGGCTATAATTGTTTGCTAAAGATTATTATTAGTTACTTGAAATCATATAACGATTAATACTAAATAGAAATAGTTAGTTGAAATCATATAACGATTAATACTAAATAGAAATAGTTAGTTGAAACCATATAACGATTAATACTAGATAGAAATAGTTAGTTGAAACCATATTATTAGTAGTATCGCATTGGAATACTTGAAACTATACAATTGTGTGAAAAGTATTTGTAAATGATAAAGATACTTGATATCATATAACTGCGCAAAAACGCTTTCGAAGCAACTATACAAACATATAAATAGATGAGCAATGAATGCAATTCTTTAACCTCAAGTCATAAGATAACTCAAGACGAGTTGACATACAATCAATTATTCAGAATTAAAAAAAAAACTCAGCTTAGATTGGCTAATTATAGATAGATGCTAAAAAACATTTATTTTTTGGTTTGGTTTCTTTGCTTAATGGCATATCAACTTTTGTAGGTTATTTAATGCCAAAGCCATTCTCCTAGAAGAACATTAGTGGTGCTATTTAACACATAGCTGGGAGGATAAGGGGGTTCATACCTTTCCCAAGAGTATTTGCCCGAAAGTGAACGTAATAGCGCAACTGGAGTTTGAACTCGCATACTACGATTCCGCAGTCCATTACACCACGAGGACACTTCGTCAATGTATTTAAAAACTCATCACTCCATTTATCAAATAAATCTATTGTAAAGTGAAAATTGGTGCAAAAATTCATCAAGTTACAATGACAGACTACTGACTTCTTGATGTACCGTTCTATGTGTATTTCAAAAACGACTTTATAAAGAAAGTCTTCTCCAGATGGAGACACAGAATACTTCGACATTGTAGCAGGTGTACTGCAAGGTGGCACACTAGTCTCATACCTTTTCATCTTCTGTCTAGACTACGGGCTAAGAACATTTATAAATAAAATCCAAGAAAATGGTTTCAAGCTAACAAAGGAAAAGAAGCAGAAGGTACCTCGCAAAAACAATTACTGACGCCGACTATGCCATTGACATAGCGCTTCTGGCAAATGCACCCACCCAAGTCGAAACCCTGCTCCATAGTCTGGAACGAGCCGCTGCAGGCATTGGTCTCCATGTCAATGCACACAAGATGGAATATATGTGATTTAATCAAACAGGTGATATCTCCACACTAAACGGTAGCTCTCTGAAACTAGTTGACAAGTTCACCGACCTAGGAAGCAGTGTCTCAGCATCCTAGACAGACATCAATGCACGATTAGCAAAGGCATAGACAGCTATCGATAGTCTATTGGTTATATGGAAGTCAAACCTGACCGATAAAATAAAACGCAGTTTCTTCCAAGCCGCGGTCGTGTCGATACTGCTATATTGATGCACTACATGGACGCTAACTAAACGGACGAAGAAAAAGCTTGACGGCAATTACACAAGAATGCTGCGAGCAATATTTAACAAGTCCTGGAAGCAGCACCCCAGAAAGTAGCAGCTGTACGGCCACCTACCACCCATCACGAAAACTATCCAAGTTAGACGAACAAGATATGCAAGACACTTCTGGAGAGAAGGGACGAACTCACAAGTGATGTGTGGACCTTTCCCATGGCCGAGCAAAGGCAGGACGACCAGCTCGAACCTACATACAGCAACTATGTGTAGATACGGGATGTAGCCCTGAAGACCTGCCGCAAGCAATGGACGACAGGGAGAGGTGGCGAGAGAGGGCCAGGGATATCTGTGCTGATGGCGTGGGATGATGATGATGATGATGATGAAATAATTACGATAATAAATAAGCAAATTTTACCGCAAATAGCTATTTGGTAAATTATATATTGATCAAAAACAGTTATAACGTCATTTTTAAAGATTCTGAATCCTTTTTTTTTTTTTTCGTTTGCTGTGCTAAACACAGAAAGGCATAACTACGCTGTGAAGAATTATAGCAACGTAAATTGTGCAAATTTTTATTTCCCTAGAAATCTTAAAACTACAGTTTCTTTGATTGAGTAACTCATTTTAATACAAACTAAACGTATATAAAAAAAACATTGTTATTTGAATTTGGGAAATTAGAATTGTTTGATAGAAAACGAGTACATGAAACACGAAAATACTTTTAAACTTGAATCAAGATTTAGGAATACGTCATAGATGTATTTAATAAACTTAACTTAGTCTAGCACAAGGCTTCAAGTATAGAACACCTCTTCATAAGTAATAAGTATTTACTTACCACCTTTACCACCATCAGGATGCGACACAAAGTCAATTTTTAAACTGTAAAAGATGATTTGTATTCAAAAAATCTCCTTTTCTTAGGTTGAATGCTTAACCAAGAATAAAGAGACTAGTTTAACCTGTTATATACTCATAGCAGCGAGGAACAGATGAATTAATGCCTTTCCTAGAGTGAATGAAACGAAATCTCGTCCGGGATTTGAACTCGAGTCATCGATTCCATTTCTTCACTACTAGTTGTTGTCAGCGAGAATATCTCGCAAATCATTACCTTACAAAAAAGACGTAGGCAAACATTTACTTAGCTCAACATAATCTGGTGCAAGGCTACGAGAGTGCGCCCTCAGTAAAAATCGAACACACTTAATGTTAGCAATGATCTGCTATGTGAGATTATCTCTTACAAATAATGAGAACAAAAGTTATTTCACAGTTATAAGATTTTGTTAGAGTACCTCTCTAATCATTATCCAAAAGTAAAGCTCTTTTTAACATTTAGGAAGCTTAACACAGCCTGGTACTAAGTCTCAAGTGGAGGGCCCACAATGAAGTTCAAATTCACTATCATATAACTACTCGGATAGATTTGTTCTCTAATAAGTAATCTAAAGCAAATTTTCTTTGGTAATTTCATTTGTTATTTACTTGACTTTACTCACTTTGGTATGCAGGCTTTAGTTTGCTCACAGTATCTGTTATAACTAAGTGGTCACCCATTTAAGTAGTGAACATGCTCATAGCTGCTTAACTTGTTATTTGTTAAGAGGTCTTAGTTTCCTCTCAGTACCTGTTGTTATTAAGTGGTCACCGCCCCTGCTTATCTTCGGTGATCTAACTTTCCGTGTTATTTGTCCGTAAGGGATTATATAATTATTTGCTTAGGGATCTTAGGAATGACAATTCAATTGAACGAGTCCAAATTCAAATGTTTACAAATGTCAACAAACTAACAAGTTGGAACGAATGTCCGGTTCTCGAGAAGAATATTCTAAACAAGAATTATTATAGCATTGCTTCTTGCAATCGTTTATAATGATGCTAAACTGATCTGCCTTGAAAATCGTCATCCAAAAATCATAATCTTTGAGGTTTACTAAGTTTTATTTAATATGATTTAAGGACATAAAGAGGGAAATTAGTTTTAAAAAAACACACTTGACTGGGCACCAGAGGGAAATTTTCTCTAACACTGGAGGCGAATACGACCCCACCAAGCCCTCATTGCCACGAGGATAGCTAAGGAAATCCTTGAAAGTACATCTGCTCAAATAGTCATTGAACGTGAAATGTCAATAACGAATTTCATAGAATAGATATCTACAAAAAAGTTGCACTGATTGACATCATTTGAAGACACCCCCACCCACTTTTATTCCCCAGCTCACCAAAGGCACATGTCGAAACCCATACAAACTGTCTCTCATATTACTTGTGTCCGTTTTTAAACGGTGAAGAATACTGTTTTAATCTGTATTTATCCCAGAGACGCGTGTATAGCCATGGAGGAAGGAGGGCTCCTTAAGCCCCCCACCTCTTCGCTCGCACTTCAACAAAAGAAAATTACTAACGCGTGTCTATACTCGGGGGGCAAGTATCCCGACCATCCACCCGAGGGAGTCGACAGCCGTCAAGTCCGGGTACGTTCTCTTTACTATCGTCCAAAAACAAACACCTTTTTTTCTTCAAGGATACTCACGGGAATGAAATAAAAAGTATTTATACATTTTTCATTTTCTTTTTCTTTTAAAAAAAGAAAAGAATAAAGGATGTGATGTATCAGGTTGATTTGAGAGGGCAGTTTACCATCTAACCCTTATCTCAAAATCTACCGCCCACGAGAGAGAGAGAGAGAGAGAGAGAGAGAGAAGGGTCCCACTTTGGCTATTCATAAGACTTTTTATTACGCACTTAAACGCGTGCAACGCCTTTCTCACACGCATCTGTTGACTCGATCAACAACTGTCCGCTTGATTCTCAAAACAACGGTCAATCGAGGTTCAGTAAGCAAAAAAAAAAGTGTTATTCTCAATACAGAAATCAAAATCACAAGATAATAATAATAATAATAATAATAATAATAATAATAATAATAATAAAGGATTGCTAAAGAGACTAGAGGACTTGGAAGTTGGCGAACGAGTGGAGACCATATAAACAACAGCATTGTTGAGAACGGCCAGAATACTAAGAAGAGTCCTGGAGACTTGAGAAGACTTGCTGTCACTCAGACTCCAGTGAAAAACCATCGGCTAACGCTGATGTGAAAAGCTCTAATGAGTGAATTATAATAATAATAATCACCAAATGATAAATAAAGGGACTGGAGGACTTGGAAATAAAAGGACGAGTGAAGACCATCCTAAGTACTGCATTATTGAGAACGGCCAGAATACTAAGAAGAGTCGCAGATCTTGTATACTTCTCATAGACCAAATCAAGAACATAATCAAAGATAATGAACGAACTTCATTGAACGAACCGAAACACACTTCTTAATAAAAACTATACCTCTCTCATTTTATTCTCGAAAGGGGCACACAGTTTGTTGTAAGTTTGAGAGGTAGGTGGAGATACATAAAGTCAGAGAGGCGACTCCTTGTCCCATATCTTCTACCTGGAGCCAGGGGGTGCCAACGCTTGCACCCCCCTTGCAAAGCCGTATCACCAGACACGACACTAACGCCTCTGATCGGCTGCGTATCCCTCGCATGACCCTCGATTCTGACTGGATTCTGTCTAAATCTGACCGTGTTGTTTTCATATCACGTGGTCTCTTTCCGGTTACACACCTGCTCGACCGGCCTACCCCGACGCACTGCCATCCCCCTGTTTACTAATCACAACGTGACAGCTTGTCAAAGCACACAGGGTCACCAGGAACAAACCCCCAAATCCATGTAAACAGTCATTATATAACATGGAGACTTGAGGTGACTTGTTGTAACTCAAACTCCAGTGAAAGATCATCAGCTAACGCTGTTGTGAACAACTCTCAAGGAATAATAATAATAACAACAATAAAGTCACAAAGACATCACAAAATTCCCCGACTCTCTCCTTCTCTCTCACCATGGTCCCTATTCACCATCGCTCCAAGTAGGTTTTATAGAATACACCGAGTGTTCGCACAGGGCTGATGTAAATCTTTGCTAGTCGGCCAAAACATTGCGTCCGTGTGTAGGAGTCCATAAGAGAACGTCGATATGAATTTGTCCTTTCTTCTACAGCAGTACTCCACATGTCTTGTTCGCGTTACTTGGATGGTTTGTGAGATGGGAGGGAGGTAGCCGTCTGTCTTTTTCTTCATGTATTTCATTAGGATCCATGTGGTGCAACAGTATGGTAGTATGGATACAGCTAAACCTTGAACGAAATCCTGTTCAATTTTATCGGATCGAGCAGACTTCCATATGATCAATAACATGTTAATAGCACTACACGCCATCACAAGACGTATGTTGACATCACTTTCAGTCGATGAGATGTTTCTGACGACGTATGGGAAGTGATCTACTAATTTTAGAGGCTTGCCACATAAAGTAAAGATGTCTCCCTTTTGTTCAAAAAACATAAATTCTGTTTTATTTGTGTTAAAATAGAGGCTAATTCTTTCTGCTGTTTGCTCCAGGTTATGCAGTAAGGATTTAACTTGGGATAGTGTATTCGCGAGAAGTGCTCGATCATCTGCGTAGCCTGTGTCTGACACAATTCTTACAGGGTATCATCAGCTTTTTTTTTAGTTTGAAACCATTTTCTTTTATTAGATATTTTGACGTTTGAAGTACGTTGTCTAGGGAGAGTATAAACATACATGGCGCTTGCACAACCCCATCTACAATGACGAAGAAGCCGGCGTTACACTAAGGAGAGCGAACAATTGATTTCATTTTTTGTAGAAAATCATTGTAGCTGTAAAAGTTTATTTGGGGAAGACCATATGCTTGCAGTATTTGCTCCATCTTTCTTTTGTGTATGGAACTGAATGCCTCGGAGAAATGTACAAACTGTAGTGTTGCCTCGATATTTTTTTAAAGTACTTGTTCGATGATTCAGCGTAGTGTATCGATTACTCTGAAAGCCGTTTTGCTTTTTCCTTAAAATTTTCTCGATATCAAGTTAGATCCAATTGTGAAGCAATTCTAGCAGTAAGGATTATACCTCAAAAGATCTTAGTGGTTCCAATGTCGCTTTCTAGAAGGGAAAGATACAAAGTTTCCAGAAAGGAACGATAAAAACTTTCTAGAAGGGAAAGATTCAAACTTTTGTCCATTTCTCAGTTTTGTTTTGTTTTTACACAATGTTGCATTATCAAAGAAATATGTTGTCAATTTTCTTGTCTTCCATTCTTCCGGAAGTATTTCGATAAGTTCAGCTGCTTTCTGCTTTTAATTTTTTTTCAGTACTTTGTCAAGTTCTTCCTCCGTAAACTGTCTTAGTTTGAAGACTTGTCAATTAATAAATTTTTTGATAGGTATGTCAGTGATTTTGCTCTTCAGGTTCCTTTCGTTTCGCTCACTTTAAAAATTGCTCGTCACGTGATTGTTTATCTTCAACTAAATTTCTGAATTTACTGATTTGGTCTTGAATTTATTCTGATTGTTCTTTTTGGCATGTGTCATAGCTTCAGTTTTGGTAGCTTTGTTTAATGGCATATCAATCTTCCTGAGTTATGTAATGCAAAAGCCACTCTTGCTGAAGAAGAACCGTGGTACTATTCAGCCCATAGCTGAGGAGATGAAGGGGATCGTACTTTTTCAAAAGGGTCATGTCCGAAAGTGAACGTAATAGCGTGATTGGAGTTCGAACTCGCTTACTTCAAAGCCACTATCCTGCACGTTAGCCACTATGCTACAGCAACCCACTCTTGATATGAGTTAATGCTTTCTGGTCTTTTTTATATTTCTGCGCATTGACATTTGTTGGGTTTCTTTTATTATGTAAGAATGTTTTTCTCGCTAGCCCTATTTTTCCTCACTATTATTGACTCTCATGGAACTCTTCTACATGGGCGGTAACAAAGATTTCATATTCGTCATTTGGAGTATGTCTTTCAAATATCTCCTGAAAAGTATCAATTTTGTTTCTTATAATTACCATTTACTGATTGTTTATATCACAATTGGTAAGTGAAGATCCGTCATATCGTGAGGCTTTAATTGTTTGTGTCTTATTTCTCCGGCGAATCTTATGCCGAGACTATTCTGTGACGAAAAAGATACCTCTTCAAAAGAAGAGTATATCTCACAGTTCAAAACTCTATCAATCCAATTTTTGTTTCGAGTCATTTCGGTTGGTGTAAGTCCATAGTTTTCCCTTCTTTTTTTTTTTTTTTTTTTTGGAATTTAGTATTTAGGCATGTAATCTCGTTCTCTGGAGAAAAATTTGGAGGATATCCCCCATTTCTGTTTGGCGAGTTTTTTAAGCAGAATTTTTTATTTTTGTCTTTGTCTCTATGAGCATTCATGTCTCCACCATTGTTGTGCAGTGAAAACCATGAAACAAAGTATACATCAATCGCAGTCGGAATAATAATAATAATAATAATAATAATAAAACAGAGTAATATCAATGTGACCCAAAATATTACCAAAGAGAGGCAGACAAAAACCTATAAAAACGTAATATATAATCACTAACTTTCTTCATCCAGTATCTTGTGTAAAGACTCGGAAAAGGATTCTAGCAAAACCGAACTGAAAGTTAAATAATAAAAGAAGAAGAAATACCTGGACCTTGCGAGAGAAATGAAAAACTATGGAACATAAAAGTGATAATTATAACCAATTGTGATTGGTGCTTTTGGTACGGTCACCGAAAGATCAATAAAAGGACCGGAGGATTTGAAAATAAGAGGACGAGTGGATACCATCCAAACTACTACATTATCTAGATCGACTAGAACACTGAGAAGAGTCCTGGAGACCTGAGGAGACTTGCTGTCACTCAAACTCCTGTAAAAAACCATCTGCTAACGCTTATGTTAAAAATTCCCAAAGAGTAAATAATAATAAAAAGTATGTAAAGGTTCAAAATATCAGAGTAAGTCATGAAGTTCATTATGAAAGCGATGGAGAACGGGGAAGGGAAATTAGCTGCAAGAAGACAAACCCTAGGAGAAGTTAAAATCCAAAGAGCAATCTTTTAGGGAGACTAACTCTTGCCCCAATTATTTGTTTAACTTTACTAATATACCTCTTCAAAAGAAAATGCGTTGGAGTCAAGAAAATTTACAAAGTCCCTGGAAACAATAAACTACCGCATATATATGAATGATATTAAGATATTTGCTAAGAATAAAAAGGAACGATAGACCCTGATTCAAACTATTAGAATCTACAGGTGGTTAGAGTGTTCGCCAATGGCCCGGGAGACCTGGGTTCAATCCCAGGTCGTGTCATACCAAAGACTCAAAAATGGTACTTGATGCCTCCTTGCTTAAAACTCAGCATTATAAGGTCCAGATCAAGGGTAAAGTGGAGCAATCCAGGGAAAGGAGTAGTGCCCTCCCCTACACCTCGGTGTAGTAGCTATCGAAAAGAGAGCTTTCGGATCAACCTCGACAAAGGTCGCCAACTTTACTTACTTATAATGAAAAAAGGGAAAAACGAAAAAAATCGGAAGGAATAAAACTGCCCAATTAGGAATGCATCAGAAAACAACAAATACCTGGGAATATTGGATGCGGACATAACCAATCAGAGATGACAGAAAAAGTAAGAAAAGAGTACCTTAGAAGAACAAGAAAACCTTTCGAAACCAAACTCTGTAGCAGAAATCTCATCACAAGAAGGAATACCTGAGTTGACTCCCTTGTTAGAAATTCTGGATCATTCTTGAAATACACAAGAGGAAAACTCAGATAAAAGAATCAAAGAACAAGGAAATCAATAACTGTTCAAGCGGCTTTACAAGCGATGGATAATAAAGATTCTTTGTTTTAAGATAGGAAAAAAGGTGTCGTTACTATTGACAACTGTGAAGACACGACAATTCAGAAACTTGAATAATATACAAAATAGAGCCCAAAAATCTTACAGCAGCTAGTGGATGCAATATCAACAGAAATAACATAAGAAAGAAAAACTGTAAAACAACAAAATCTAGGAAACGAAAATGGGAAGAAAAACAACTGCATGGCAACTTCAAGCGATAAACTAAAGAAATTGCTTATGAGATAATCTGGACATGGCTTCGAAGAGAAAACCATAATTGAAAATCCGAATCTCTTTTATTTGCAGCACCAAACAATGTCATTCGGACAAATGGTGTCAAACAAAAGTTGATAAATACCCAGTATAGAAAATGCTGGTTATATGATGACAAAGATGAAACAGTTAATCACATCATTAGTGGATGCAACAAATTGGCACAAAAGAATACAAAACTCGGTATGATTAAGTGGGAAAAGTGATCCCCGAAAAATTGTGCAAGAGATTAAAATTTGTCTATGCTGACAAATGGTATACGCACAAACCAGAATCTGTCCTAAAAAATTCGCTGGGGCTTTGAGATGCTAATAGGACACCAAATCCCGACTAGAAGACCAGACTTAGGGTTAATTAACAAGAAGAAAAGAAATTGTCATCCAGTGGATTTTGTTCCAGTGAATCGATATTTACCAACCCCTCTGCTCGGGCAGGATATGACTCAAGGTCAATTTTTAAGCAGAGTTTAACAGGTTTGAATTCAGAGTTTTCCTTCTCCTAAACGAGTTGCTTCATCAAGGCTGAAGAACCCAATCTGCCCTACTATTTATCCATAGCTGGAGGAAGAATAATTGGATTCATATATTTCCCAAGGGTATAAGTGCTATATGAAATGCAATCAGTCTCGTCCAGGATTTGATCTCGTGCTGCCGTGTCCATTACACCACGGGCAACAGTGAATCATTGATTGAAAATAAAAGAAAGTGAAAAGATAGACAAATGTCTGAATCTTGCCAGAGAGATGAAAAAGCTGTGGATCATGAAGGTGATGGTGATACCAATTGTAGTTGGCGCACTTGGAATGATACCCAATACATCCACGGTTAAAATTAGCGAGAATACTGGAAAGAATCATGGAGATCTGAAGAGACTTGTCATTAAAACTTCAGTGACAAACCATTTATTTTGAGGCGGGAAAACTCACAAGGAGTAAAATGATGATGAGGAGTAATATTTATATTCATCTTTAATATTAGTCATGCGTTTTTATTTGATTGGGCCTCTTTAGTTAATGACATGTCAACCTTCGTGGGTTATTTTAATGCTAAAGTAATCTTTGTTGATGACCAGCAGCGGTACTGAGGGAATAGCTGGAGGATATGAGCGTTCATGCCTTTCCCAAGTGTATTAGTCTGAAATTTAATATAATAGCGTGACTGGAATTCGATCTCACTTGCTAAGATCTCACTGTTTCGTACATTAGCCACTACGCCACGGAGACTGTCATTTTGTCAGTATGTATAAAATACCTTCTGTACAATAAAAAATAAATAAAGATTTTCTTCACCATAAATTCTTAAAGTTGTAAGAAGAAAAAAAAAACAATTTCAATTTTTCTATTGGAGCCAAAAGATTCCATTAAAGCCATTCATAGAAACTTGTTTAAAATCCGGCCTTCAATGCGATTTTTCAATTTGTTATAATTTGAATTGATCAAGATAAACGACTCACAGTTCTTGTTACTAGTACTGTTTATGATAAAGACATTAATATATTTTCATAAAACGTGGAGAATTATTTATAATTGATTGGTAGATGACTATTACTATACTCCAATCTGTGATATATTAAAGTAAAGTTGGCGACCTTCGTCGAGGTTGATCCGAAGGCTCCCTTTTCGATAGCTACTTCACCAAGGTGTAGGGGAGGGTGCTACTCCATTCCCTGGATTGTGCCACTTTACCCTTGATCCTTACCTTATAATGCTGAGTGTTAAGCAAGGCAGCATCAAGAACCATTTTTTGAGTCTTTGGTATGACTCAACCTGGAATTGAACCCCGGTCTCTCGGACCATTGGCGAACACTCTACTCATTCGGCCAATGGCCCGTTCTGTGATGTATCAGATTATTAATTCTCGTTTCTGGTTCAAAAGTAAGTATAATATGTACTTGACATAATCATTATACACAAGAAAAATATATCTATAAACAAAAATAAACAAAACCAATTAGAATATAGATGTATATATAGACATACATATACTCAAAAATTAGAACATACAATTTTAGATATCTAAAATATTTGAAGATAGATTGATAGATACATATATACATACGAGAATTAATTTTTATTTATTGCGGACTTATTTCCTCATCTTGGTAGTTTTTTTATTTTGTTTCTTCTTTCACTACGTTTCGGCCAAATTTCACCCCTGACCTTCTTCAGGTGATTTACCGCGACCTCGGATAAGAATGATGAGTCTTGTAACCGTATCCCCAGTAATTACTGCCTTCCATAGTTGTTGTCTATCGCACCACGTTTTTGACCAAGTAAACCTCTGGTCGGTTACAAGACTCATCATTCCTATCGGAGGTCGCGGTAAATTTGAATAAACATATATTCCTGAATAAATGAATTTAAACTGTTTTAATCAGTTAAATATGATCTCTGAACGTCTATACATTTCTACTATCGTTTAACGATTGGTTGGTTCCTTGGGTTTTATGGCATATCAACCTTTGTAGGTTATTCAACGCCAAATCCATTTTTATGTAAATCTGTTCTTTTTAAAACAATTCAGTTTAGCAGAAGTACACAGTTTAATGGTCAAAAACATTTCTATTTCAAACTATTCATGCAGTTATATGTAACAATTCAGTTTAGTGTAAATACAATTCTAATGTCAAAAAACAGTTCTATTTCAAGTAATTCAGTTAAGCATAAGCACGCAGTTTAAATGTAAGTACGGTTTGTCAAAAACATTCAGTTTACTCAAACAATTCATTTTAACATAAGTATGCCGTTAGTTCTATTTTATCCATAGATAGGGCCCTATCAGGTGCTACCACTCCGGGCCAGAGTGGACCTGGGAGCAATGGCAATAAAGGGGTACTCCGCATTCCCCAAAGCTCCAGCACTGCTGGAACCTCACCATCAGATTGTTTAGTGTCATATGCAGGACACTCGTTGGTGGGGGGTCTTACCCTTCTGCAGAGAAGCAGTCAGTGTATTCTACAGCCCCAGCCGACTGGGCAAATCGTTTAACGAGGATATTCATGTCTGCACGATAAAATTCTAAAGGTTTTGATGTCAAAAATCGTTAAATGCAGTTTCTACTTCTTTAGAACTGATTTTTTTCCGTAAAAAAAGTGTCCAGTTACTCGAAAAAATGGTAGTTGATGAGTGAGAGCCCAGGAGATAAATATGGTGGATGAGATGAAGTCTCATATCCCCAGGCAGTGATCTTCTACAGTGTCATCCTGTCAATATATGGCCGAATATTGACATGAAACAAAATTATGACCAAACTTGAACTCATGCTAAAAAGTCAATACATCACTTTTTTAATGCAAAATCTTCATTTAACCTTCAAAATCAAATTCTGAAAGAAGTGATACAAAATCAATAAAAAAGGTCACGTTAATCTTAAAGAATGTGACTTTTTTTATACAACTATTAAAATAATGTTAGAACAGAATTTAAATAATTTATATCAAAATAGGACAGTATTTTCTGAACAACCAAATATATTTGTATTTACTAAGCGTTTTGTTTTGATGTAGCACAACGCCGCGTGAATAGAGCACCCAATGAGAATCGAACTCACTCTTGAAGGTTTGATCGTTTTAACTTGCTAATCATTACACCACCCGAGGTGCCCCAAATATATTTGTGTATATATGTATATAGTTCATATTTTTGTATACACGTTTTTTCATAAACGCAAAACATAAACACAAACGTATAGACACAAATGAATATAAAACTATATAC
Organism: Sepioteuthis lessoniana; assembly: GCA_963585895.1. Classification (NCBI taxonomy): domain Eukaryota; kingdom Metazoa; phylum Mollusca; class Cephalopoda; order Myopsida; family Loliginidae; genus Sepioteuthis; species Sepioteuthis lessoniana. The sequence continues at coordinate 3,769,336 of OY757930.1, forward strand.
ACACTTATACATATCTATACATATAATTCTGTGTATAACAATTCAGATATATATATATATATATATATATATATATATACGTGTGTGCATATGTGAGTGTAATATTATATATATATATATATATATATATATACGAGGATCATTAAATAAGTTTCCAGACTTTGTTCGTATGGGCACTTTTATCGATAGTACACACATGAAACTCTAGTCCCCTTCGAAGTAATCTCCTCCGGCTGCAATGCACTTGTTGTACCGTTCCAACAACTTCTGGAAGGCCCCATGGAAGTCCTCTTGTGTGAGCATATCAGTGACCTTCGTCACAGCCTCTTTCATCTCTTCAATTGTCTCATAACGACAGCCTCTCAGCTTAAGGAATAACCAAAAGTCACAGAGAGCAAGGACTGGACTATAGGGAGCCTGAGGAACTGTCTTGATGCCAATCTTGGTCAAATAGTCTATGACAAGGATGGAGTTGTGGACTGGTGCATTGTCCTGCTGGAAATGCCACTGACCTGATTTCAAGAGTGCTGGCCTCTTCCGACGGAATCTCTTCTTGAACTCCCTTAAAACCTCAACATAGTATCCCTAACCCTAACCCTTTGGCCAATCAACTCTGGTGTATTGACTTCCTTACTCCTCCCACACCTCTCATCATCCCTCACAGAAACCCTGTCTTCCTTGAATCTCTTATGCCACTCAAAAACTGATGCTCGATTCATGCAAGATGCTCCAAAAGCAGTCTGAAGCATTCCATACGTTTCCGGGGTATTTTTTACAAGTTTAAAACAGAATTTTACTGCATATCGTTCTTCTAAAGTGTCGTCACGTCCAGATTGCATTTTTGAAATTCACTAGCTGTGACAATCAGGTTTTAGTAGGGTGTATTCCAATTCCTGCTGTAGCAGTTGATTTTAATCCGAAGTCATAAAAATTGGTCCGTCATCTCATAAGAGGTATAGCAATAACATAGTGAATTTTCAAGAGTCTACGACAATTTTAAATGCCTGTACAAAAAAAAGTCTGGAAACTTAATGAAGGAACCACGTAAATGTTATATGTATTTATGTATGTTGTTGTTATTATTTATCCTTATACTCATATATGTATACATATAATACAAATACATACACCTTATAATGTGTATGCGTGTGTGTGCGTCTGTGTATGTGTGGGAGAAATAGAGAGACAGAAAAAGAAAAAGAGAGAGCACACGTTTTTGTTGTTATATATGTGTGGGGTGCGTATTTGTGTGTGTGTGTGTGTGTGTGTGTTTGTGTGTGTGTGTGTGTGTGTGTGAGAGAGAGAGAGAGAGAGAGAGAGAGAGAGCATGCTTTCCCCACTGGTGATTGTATGTGTGTGGGTGTAACATTATATATATATATGTGTGTGTGTGTGTGTGTGTGTACTTATGTATTTATACTTATTAATATTATCAATAATTATTCTCATATATATAATACAAATACATACACGTAATGTTTATATGTATGTGTGAGTATGCATAAGAGAGAGAGAGAGAGAGAGAGAGAGAGAGAGAGAGAGAGAGTATGCGTTCGTGTTTGTGTGTGTGTGTGTGTGTGTGTGTGTGCTAATGCAGAATTTTTGTTTGGTTGTAAACGTTTCTAAAAGCCATTAGAAGCCAAGAAAAAGAGTTGACCTTTGGGAATCCGTGTCAGTCTCTGAGCTCTTCTATACTGAAGACAATTTAATATTGTACTACGTCACAGCTGTTACCCAGCAGGACGGGTGAAAGTTGGTTGACATGAAGCATTGCTAATACTCCAGTCCCTTGGCCCAGAACATGTCAATGACACGCTCTCATTGGCTATCGCACCCCAGGGAACGATTGTCTACAGCTCACACTTACAGAAATCAAGGCATTAATTTTTGAGCGCGTGGTAAGGCCGACCTGCTTGCAAAACGCTCTGTTTATAGTCTGGGGAGATTTGCATCGTCATTTGCTTTCTCTCTCTATCTATTAATCTATCTATCTGCGAGTATGTGTATTACTAATGGTTATATATATATATATATATATATATATATTCTTTAGTTAGGATAGCATCACTTATATATATATATGTATACATCTATCACATGATCTATCACAGATATTAAATATTCTTTAAATTGCTATTATACCCCCCCCAAAAAAAAACAACGAACTATATATATATATATATATATATATATATCTCCGCCCCTGTCACTCATCGGTGATGGCAATTCCTCCAGACTACATCTATTGTCCGTACTAAAGTGATTTAAATCCTTGCTGGTTATTAGCACTAGTGCGTCCATGAGTGGGCCCATAAAGAACGTCGCTTATGAGTTGTCCTTGCTTCTCCTACAGTGCTCGCGTGTTCTATTCGTTTTACAAGAATGTTTTGTAAGATGGGGTGTACGTGAACGTACTGCTTCTGTGTTGTTGGCTGTTGCATCCAGGATTTCTTCAAAACAGCCCGAAGGCGGCTGCTTGTGTAGTTTACATCTAGCAATGATTTTTGCTAGTGTCCACGTGTGCATCCATAGAGTAGTATGGACACAACTAAATCCCCTTTTATTTTATTTTTATTTTTATTTCGTAGATTTGATTGATTATCTGCCAAAGCAGTCCATACTTTCGCAAGGTATATATTGATGTGTCTGAATAGATGAAATATTGCTGTCGAGGTATATGAACTTATCAACTAATTTTAATAGGATGTCGCTTAAAAGAAAGATAGTTTTTCTTGTTTAAAGCATATTAACTCTGCTTTATTTACGTTTTCGAAGGGACCAATGCTTCCTGCTGTTTGCTTCGGCTATGCAGTAGGGATTCTGCTTAGGCAGGTATTTTCCCGTAAAACGCTAGATTATCTGCGTTGTCTGCGTTTGTCATTGTTTCTGCTGAACATTCTGTTTCTTGTTTTTTTAAGTGTGAAACCATTTTCTTTTATTAGATCTATTGACGCTTAATATACGTAGTCTAACCAGATTAGAAACAAATATGCCGCTAATGTATCCTTGCAAAACTCCAGTGACAATTTCGAAGTCGTCGGCGATTGAACAGTTGATTTAGTGTTTTTATAGGGAATGATTATTGCGGTAACAGTTCCTCTGGGGAGAGCATATGCTAGTAGTATTGTCCCATCTTCTCTCGGCGTAGGGAATCAAATGTACCAACAGTAATGTTGCCTCGAGATTTTTTGCACGCAATCTTTTATTGTTTGGGTGAATAGTCAGAATATGTGAAGGTGTGGATCAATTCTTCCGAAAGTCATTCTGATTTTTCCTACGAACATTTTCAATTTCAGGTTGCATGACATTATAAACTTTAGCAGCTGTAACAGTAAGGGTTATGCCCCAGTTGTTCTTAGTGATTCCGAGGTCACCAACCGTGAAGGAAGAGGAGAAACAACTTCATTTCTCTGTTGTGTTTTGTTTATACACAGATTTGCATAATCGAAGAAATATGATGTCAAATTTTCTTGCCTTCCATACTTTTGGAGGTATTTTGTCGCGGCCTGCTGCTTTTCTGCTTTTCATTTTTTTGCAGTACTGCGTCAAGTTCTTCCTCTGTAAACTATCCTAGTTTGACGTCTAGTTAGCAATTGATAATTATTTGATAGGTTTATCAGCGACTTCAGGAGGATTTCTGAGCTGGTTTTTCATGTCTTCTTTCAATTTTTGTAGTCTTTCTTCTAGCCTGGCAGATTTTAGTTTTGTTTTCAAATAGATCTTCCGTTTGTTCCCTTCATTTACTTTCTGTCATGCTTTTCGTGATTGTCTGTCTTATACCATGTTTTTGATTTTATTGATTTGGCCTTGAATGTATTCTTTCTGGGATGTATTATTTAGTTCTCTTTGGCCTTTATTAAGTTTATGAGCGTTGATATTTGTTGGGTTTCTTTGATTTGCTTTTTTTCACTTTTGCTCGTTTTTCCCTAACTGTCGTTGACTCTCATAAAACTCTACATTTGGCTTTTGGTTTGGTTAGTATACACTCAGCTGCTTTTCATATTCGTCATTTAGAGTGAGTGTTTCAGAAATCTTCTGAAGAGTATTAAATTTTTCTTTAATAACTGTCGATTATCGATTGCTTATATTGATTATTGATTGCTTATATCACAATTGGTAAGTGAGGAGCAGTTATATCGTAAAACTTTAACAGCTTGTTTCTTATTTCTTCGTAGAATCCGATGAATTTTTGTCAAGACTATGCTGTAATACTTCAAAAGAGGAGTGCACCTCATAACTCAAATCTCTTTTTATCCACTTCTTATGTATATCAACTAACATTATGTGAAGCAGCATAAGGCGGATCAATCAAAGGATGAGTTAGCGAGTTTGACCGGATGCTGCACAGAAGAACCTCATAGTTCAACGGCCCGGATCAAATAATTCAGTAAAGAAACTACTGCAACTCATCTATAAGTGTGACGTCTATCAATAAAAAAATAATCCAATGTAAGATACTATTTACCAACCCCTCCGCTCGGGCAGGATATGACACAAGGTCAATTTTTAAGCGGAGTTTAACAGGTTTGAATTCAGAGTTTTCCTTCTCCTAGACTAGTTTCCTAACCAGGGTTAAAGTACCTAGTCTGTCCTACTATTTACACATAGCTGGAGGGATAATAATTGGATTCATACCTTTCCCAATGGTATTAGTGCTATGTGAAATGCAATCCAATGTAAGATAACAATGGCTCTAATTCAAACTGCACGTCCAAGCTGGGTCGTTCTTTACGCGGGTAAACAAAGGGTTTGTGTGTCTCAAATAACATTCTCCACACTTGGAGATTGTTTTCTAGGTTGTACATGTCCAGTGTTACACGTATACGGTTCTTATAATGGGAGTTTCCCTTGAAGTTACCAGGAGATAAAATCTGTTTTAAAACGGCCGTAAAACCAGCAAAATTATCACAGCGCTAAATATACGAAAATGTTGAGAAAATATTCCAATATATATATATATATATAGAACAAAATATTCCCATGGTGTATATCATATATGACGATGTTTCAGTCTTTCCGATTATCATCCGGGCAATACTATTATTTTCCATTTCATTCCGTAAAATATTTTTTTAATAAAATATTAAATAAAAAATAGCAAAGTTATTAGGCTCTTTAACATTATCGGGTTTCCATTTCGTTTTTAACTTATGTCAATTTTTATCTACTATATTTGTAAACCACCCGATTTATCATGCGATCCCCCTAAATAATATATGCACACAAAACGGAATATATGTGCTATAACCAAACGGGGGACATCTCCACTCTAGAAGGAACCCCACTTAAACTAGTAGACAAATTCATGTACCTAGGAAGCAGCGTCGAATCAACCGAAAAGCATGGACAGCTATCAATAGGCTATCGATTATATGGAAATCAGACCTAACCGATAAAATGAAACGCAGCTTCTTCCAGGCAGCGGTCACATCGATACTGCTATATGGATGCACTACATGGACGCTAACAAAACGGCTGGAGAAGAAACTGGATGGCAATTACACAAGAATGCTGCGTGCAATCCTGAACAAGTCCTGGCAGCATCACCCCACAAGACACCAACTGTACGGCCACCTGCCCCCTATCACGAAAACTATTCAAGTTAGACGAACCAGACATGCAGGACACTGCTGGAGAAGCAGAGATGAACTCATAAGAGATGTACTCTTATGGATCCCCACTCATGGCCGCGCAAAAGCAGGACGACCAGCTCGAACGTACATTCAGCAGCTATGTGAGGATACAGGCTGTTGTCCTGAAGACCTACCTAGGGCGATGAACGATAGGGAGGAGTGGCGAGAGAGGGTCAGGGATATCCGTGCTACCAGCGCGATATGATGATGATGATATATATATATATATAAGATACTAACGACTTGGAGTTTCTCACAATCAATCTCCAAATAAGTATTTACATTCAAACACACACATACATACATACATACTGTGATGTATATTTGGGTTGTCCACATGCATAGCAGCCGTCAGCAGACACTGTGAGAGGAGTAGAAGGCGCTTGAACACCTTTCGCCAAGCCGTCGCAAATTGGAACACGGGAGAACAACTTGAAAACGTGGACAGTTGAAAAGAGAAACGCGGCGTGAGCAGTTGGGAAGAAAAGGCAGAACCAGGAGTAAGTAAAATGGACAACAGAGAAGAAGCCTGATAAAACATAATTTTCTATCATGCCCATATCGAGTCTTCAAATTACCCATCGCTCCTCAGATAAGTCCTCTCAGTATCTCTCCTGAACTTTATTATACGTTTATATAATTTTGTTAGTTGAATGCTAACGGAATAAATGTATTTAATATGTTGTAAAAATCACCGTTGAGTTTAATTATATTTTTCTAGTCATTCTGATACATTGTTTTTGTGCAACAATTCTTCAACCTTTAGGCGATACCTTTTTTTTCTATTGTTATCAGTGGGTAATCCCTCACGGGCCAAGCCAGGTAAATAGGGCGAATTATAAATTTTAATTAAGTTACGAGCTTCACGACGACTCGTCCGAAACAAGGCATATCAAATTATCGGGAATATTTTCCGGACACGATTGAAGAGATGTATCAATATGAATTATCTATTTGAATAATTGTGAACAGTAAGAAAAAGTCATGGATTATCAAATGGGAAAATGTGTTTTTTGTTGTTTTTCGTTTTGTCATTTTTCGCGTTTTAGTTGTATTTTTAAGATATCAAACATACCATAAAACAAAAGAACAGGAAAAAGAAGTGATGTACATCTATGTATGCACATTCATATTTTTGTCAACAATTCATACAGTGCATATATATATATATATATATATATATATATATCCACAAACAGACTGTTTCGTTGTATTACAACTCTTCAGTGTGGCTGGTCACGCGAGATGCTTCAAGCTGGGATCAAAATCCGGCTGACTTTACGTCAGTTCAACATCTTACTCTAGACCAATCGTCATTCTCAGCGTAAGCGAAGGAATTTTTTGCAAATCTATTTTTACATATTCACAATCGGTTACCGGTATGCTTAATTCATGAGAAGAGTTTTCCATTTACGCGTATGTGGCAGCCAGCAATTCTGCACTCAAGTGCTCAACCCACGAGCATATATATTTCCATCCTAAACAGACAGTTTCGTTGTATCACAACTCATCAGTGTGGTTTGACACGCGAGATTTTTCGAGAGTGTGAGTGTGAATGTGATCTTCCGTGATATAAATAGCGACAGCGAAATATGTCAACCAGGTTTTCAATGCAGTTCTCCTTTTCTCATATCATCAAACTTCATTCCAAAGCTTACCACACACTTATATATATATATATATATATATACAGGGTCGAACGATAAAATTTTCGTCATAAAGAAAACAACACTACAGCTTTATTTTAAAACTTTTATTGAAAAAATCAATTTAGTTAACTTGATTATGTAGTAGAGCTGACATCTATTCAATGTAGCCGCCTTCAGCCTCAATCACCACCTTGATACGGATACGGATCCGGAACAGGGAGCATGCCTTTTCCACAAGCGCCGGCGGGAGCTTGGCGAATACACGGCGGATGGCGGCGATCAGGCTGGCTTTGGTGTTGTAGGAGATCATGTTGGTGATGTTCTCGACAAATGACCAAACGAAATAGTCCAGCGAGTTCAGGTCGGAGGAGGAGTGGGGACAGTGAGAAATGGGTACAAAGTCGTAGCACTCCTTCTGAAGACAAGCCCGGGTCTCTTTGGTCTTGTGGCGCACCAAGGGTCTGCCACCGGCCACCTGATTGCACCAGGGGATCACCACACTCTTCAGCACATCCAGGTACACTTTGGTATTGACTTTCAAGCTGACTTCGAAGATATGAGGTGGCATGATATGGCCCTCACTTGAAACCACACCAAAGACGATAACCGTAGCTGGAAACTTTGTTTTCATCAGCCTGGGCACGTCCCTGTTATTCGTGGCAATCCAGATTTGCATTTTAAGGGTGCTGGCAATGGTCCTGTTGTCAGAATTTGGATCGGTAGAGAGCATGAGTTGTACAGCGGCGCATCTCCGATCTCGCTCGTTGAACATTGTGTCACTTTCAGACATGATAGAAGGCTTTTATCGCTCTTGGGATTTGTACACAACTGGCCAACTAGTAGATGGTCTGCAACAAAAGAAGAAAACCAGTTTTCATTAAACGGAAATGGAATCATGTCGTCTTTTCTAGGGCGACAATTTATCGTTCCACCCCATATATATATATATGTATATATTAATACACACACACACACACACACACATATATATATATATATATATTAATACGAAAGACACTTAAAAAAGGTCAATGAAAAAATGCAGTAATCATAAATGATTTAGAAATTAATCCCTTTAACTTTGATTATTCCAAAATGTAAGTTACATTCGAAAAAAACGCCGGAAGATTGTTGAATCTTGTATCTTTTCTTACAGCAATGCAATTAAATAATTTCAGTATATCTCCTTATGTAGTCTTTTTTGTGCTAAATAGTTACAAAATCCCTTATTTGAAATAGGTTTCATCGATTATGCATTTTAATTCTTTTTTTTTTCTATTCCAACTTAATTTTTTTCTCAATTTTTCTTCTCGTCATAATTCTCCAAAAATTATAAACAGCTAAACAATAAAGTAATGCAACGATAAAGAAGTAAAGAAAAAGGAAATAAAAAATAGAGAGAGGTAGAATATATATATATATATATATATATATATATATATATATATGGACATAGTAGTAAAGTGTTTGCCAATGGTCGCAGCGGGCCGGGGTTCAATCCCAGGTAGAGTCTTACCAAAATATCAAAGATTGGTACTTGATGCTACTTTGCTTCACACTCAGCATTATAAAGTACGGATCAAGAGTAAGCAGAGCAATCCAACCAAAGGAGTATCGCCTTCCCCTACACCTCGGTGTTGTAGCTACTGAAAAGGGAGCCTTCGGGTAGCCATCGACTCCGGTCGCCATCTTATTTACACTATATATATATTTGTTCCCTGATGATGGTTTAAAGTAAAAACCAAAACGTGTACCGGTGACAAATATTTCAATTATAAATAAAATCATTCTTTGAATATCTTGTTTTTCCTATTTATACATTCACACACACACACACACACACACATACACGCGCACACATATATATTTACACACACACACACACACACACACACACATAGGTATATATATATATATTTGCTTGAAATGTTTACAACACTTTTGAAGCGCATTGCATTGAACGACCAGATCGAACAATCAAATTGACTGCTATAGGCTGTTGTCGCTTCCTTGCGGGTATCAAAAGGCACATTTGTTTTGCGGCTTCGTAATAAACCTAAAAAGCCCTCCGCGTGGACCAAGGAAAAAGTGACGTAGCACAAGGAACAAGGGAAAATGGTTACGTTCTCTGATGAGATGTTCACTTTAAGTAATCCTATGGGTACAATCTTTTAAATATGTCCTGATGAATCTATTTATATCTACTTATCCCCAGTCTGGATAATATCTATCTGACTCTATTCATACTCTCTCTCTCTCTCTATCCTCTCTCTCTCTCCTCCCTCTCTCTTTCTCTCTCCTCTCTTTCTTTCTCTCTCCTCTCTCTCTCTCTTTCTCTCACCTCTCTCTCTCTCTCTCTTTCTCCATCGATCGATCGAGCTCGGTGCAAATTTATCTCTATTCATATCTACCACAATTTGTTCATATCTATCTATCTATCTATCTATCCCAGTCAGTCAGCATCTTGTTCACAATACTTTTTGCTTACTGTAGTCTCCATTTTAACGAGTTTAACTTTAAAATATAAACAGCGGAAAATTCGCCCCAAAATTAAAAATATTTTCCTCGTCTCAGTAAAAAGAAACCGTGAATGGTTCCCGTTGATAAAGTGTTAAAAATTGATAGGTAGGGTGAAATAAGTGAATCCTTCCAAAGATTGCTATTTGCATCTAACCTTTGTGGAAGGCTGTTGGTTCAAAACGACAGAGATAGGGAAATTGATATGAAGAATCAATTCAGTAATGAAAATACTTCATTTTAACACTTCAGACAATTGACAGGCTATTAAGATTTTGCGATGAAAATCAACAAAGATGACAAAATGAGTCTGAATGACTCATTGAATAATGACCCACTTTTCACTGAACGTGTTTTGTTCTCATTTGCGTGGTTCTTGAGTACAAGACCCTGACTTTAGGGCTATGTGGGTGGCATCAATGATGATCAAGGTAGGGCCGAGTTGGTTTCTTTTTTAACCCAAATTATACATCCTAACGATTGTCCAGGCTACAAAGGGATGTGCTTCAGTGGTTCTTCTAAGTTGACATAGTTCAGTTTAGATGTATCGGGTGGGTGATGTTCTTTAGAATCTTTTGGTAACGTCTCTTGAGACAACACCCCCGGGCGATTAAACGCGCTTACCAAAGTTCCCGGATGTCTTTGAGCCAAACAACGGGCAGCTCTTCAAGTAAACGAGAGAAGCGATTCACTCGGATGACGATCCGCCTCATATGACTTTCTCAATAAATAAAACAGCTTAAAGAATAAAAAGAAAAAGAAAAAGTGACCAAAAGAGCAGCCAGTACACAAAGATGTGAAAGACAGTTTTTTTTTTCAATTCATTGTGAGGACATCTTTAGTGTCTGTTCAACAAATTGAATGTTTATTGTTTTCGTATTTATCATTGCGACAAGGAATTCCAGATCTTCTATATTCTCTTATGGCATACCCGACTAAATCGAAGTGAAAAAGTTTAGAAATCATTATTTGAAAAAGTTTTTTCTTATTTCACGACTTAAAATATCTTTGGTATATTTTCGAGGATTCATGTCAGAAGGCTGACTTGACCTTGAAAGTACTTAGATTACTTTTAAAACTCTGAGTCCTGGGTATGAAACTTAACTGCATCTGACTGTGAGGCTCGAGTTTTGGAACCCTGAAGAGTGCGGTGTACTCCATTATCCCCTCTGACCTGTAAGAGTGCCGCCTGTGAGTCAAATATTTGGAAATTATTTGTATTGAATAAGAATACTAGAATACATATGTAAACTAATGATAATTACTATTAAATAGAATTATTGATACTAGATAGGAATATTTGAAACCATTTATGCAAATTATTGGTAACTTGAAGCTATATTGTTTCCTCATGATTATCTCTATTTGCTACATGAAACCATAAAATTGCTTGTAAATGATAAGTGCTTGATAGGAATATTTGAAATTATATGTGTGAAAAATGAGACAAAGTGCTATTTAAAAAATGTCACAAACTTAATAAAGATATAGTTGTGAATACGATGAAACCTTTACAAATGAATTAGATTTTAGAATTATATAACCAATAAGGGGTTGTTATGCTGTTTAAAAAAGCAAGTAAACAACTTTTAGACTTAATTTCCAGGACTTTTATATGATTAACATTGAGTTCATTCCTTTTATGTAGTCGGGTTCTAATTGTGCGAATATCTTTTCAAGAATATGCCAGAATTGATTCCTGGAGAATGGATACATATTCTCAGACTGACATTCTGTACACATTCCAAAAGATGGTAATTTTTTCTCGGAATAGAACGAAACACGCGTGGAGTAACGGTTATCGTCATATAGAATGAACTTGACGAAATGGGTTCAGATCCTGAACGATGCTATTAACATTTCCTTTCACCCAATCCTTTTGGGAATGGCATGAATAATTCATTTCCTCCCACAGTAAAATGGAAAATTGTTCAGCTGACTAGTTTCTTTAGCTTTAGTTTGGCAACCAATCTAGAAGGGAAACACTTAAGTGTACATATTTATAAAAGTAAATCCTCATTGAGAATATTCCTAAATATAAAAAAAAAAATTCAAGTTTTCCAAAGGTTCTCAAAACCTGATTGATTTAAAAAGAGGATCTATTTTTTATTTGTCTCTGCATGGAAGTGAGTTTGATGTTACAATTATTGTTGTAAATAGACACAACGAACTGTGTTCAAGTCCTGATCGAAGTTTTTGTTTGTATTTCACTTTGAGCTAATGCACTTGGGAATGACTTGTGCTCTTCTCTCATACCTCCAGATAATCTGTGGCTTAGTGACTAAAGTTCTGGACTGCGACACTGTTGTAAACGCGTTCGAACTCCAGTCCCGCTATTACATTCAATTTCTGACTTATACCCTAGGAAAAGATACGAACTACCTACCCCTAAATAATACCTCTAGTGTTCTTCTAAAAGGATGGCCTTGACATTATATAACCTACGAAAGTTGACCAGCTATTAAACAAAGAAACCATAACCAACCGATGGGTAACTAATTGGACAAACTTAGCCCTTAACATTTTTAGGACAAACAGTCAAGGAGAAGAAAAAACTCTAAATTTAAAAAAGTCGATGTAGGGATAGCAATTCCATCCTGTAAACACCTACACAATTATCCTAGAAAACAAATGAAGAGTAAAACAGAAGGTGTCGTGCGAAGACTTCATCTTCGGACAAAACCTTCCCTCCCCCGCTAAAACTGGTTAGCAGAAAATACCAACATAGATTGTAATAGTTTTCAAATATGATAAAATAAATAAATATTCGTTTTCATACAATCAAATATAAAACTTGTTTATGATACATTTCCTTGCTACAGCCGTGTCAGTACGACTGTATAGATGCACCACTTGGATGCTTGCGAAACACCGAGAGAAAAAGCTAGATGAGATATTGCGTGCTATTTTGAACAAATCCTGGAAACAGCAACCAACGAAAAAGTAGCTGTACGTCCACTTACTTCCCATCTCACAAACCATCCAAATAAGACGAGGAAGACATGCTGGACACTGCTTTGGAATAAAAAACTTATTCATAAGTGACGTTCTCTAATACCGATGGGCACACCGGTATTGGCTGACCAGCAAAAGCTTACATTCATCAGCTCTGTGCGGACACTGGGTACCATCTTGAGGATTTGCTAAATGCGATGATCGATAGGGACGGATGGTGAGAGGGAGAGTCAAGGGCATCTATGCTATCGGCACACTTTGATGATGATGATGATGATGATGAAGATGATGATGAGAACTATTAAAGAATTTTTTAAATGTTTATTTGCTACGGACTGATATACTTAAAAAGGAACAACGAGATTTTTCCTTAACATCTGTTTAGTGGAAAGTGAGTGTCACAATTATTACTCAAAACAAAAACAAAAATATTTGAAGGTATAGAATGATAAAGACAAATCTGAATATATTTCAAATGCACAGTTGATGATTTATTTGTGAATGCCCCCCGGAAAAGCTGGGGTTCAACTGTGCTACTCTCTATGACCAATACTACATACGGAGGCACACTTATTGTAACGGTTATAGTCTTAAGAAATGAAATCGGTGACTTGAGTTTAAATCCTGGACGAGACTGTTTGTTTTTTTACTTCGTTTTAATTTCCTTGCAAAAGTATTGAATCTATCTATTCCTCACATAAATTTGGATAAATAGCAGGGCAGACTTGATTCTTTAGCCTTAATTTTATAACCAATCTAGGAAAAGGAAAACAGAATTCAAATGAGTTTTATTCCGTTTAGAATTACTTTATATTGCTTTTTTCCCGTGGTAAAAGGGGTAGTCCATATAATTGACATTTTTGTGATATGACCAAATATTAACCACTTTTTTTGGTGATATGACTGAATATTAATCATTCTGAAATTTGAAGTTAAACAAATCTGAATTTGATATTAACTGGCTCAAGGCCTACAACATGGAGCATTTATTGAGAAATAATTTGACAGTCTTGTGAGACTAACACACTAATCGCTTTTTTTGATATATCAACTAAGATTTTAAGTATTGTTTGTTACAGAACGATGACATGATTCAGAAAACTAGACTCTCAGGTACTTCGATAGGAAGTTTATTCATTTGTTGTTTCTGTCTTTGTTTTTTTAGACAGAAAAAAACAATTTTAAGTTCTTGATTGATATTTAAAAAAAGAGAAAAAAATTCCATACATCTACTGAGTGACCATTAAGTTTGACAGTGGTATGCAGGTGGTTCAGTTAAAAGTCTTTGGTAGGTAATTTTTTGATCATATTTCAGAAGCTGATCAAACGGAGAGCTTAAAAACATCTATCACCAACTAGCAAACCTACACGAGTGAGTTCGAGTCTCATTGGGCGCTCCATTCATTCGGCCTTGTGCCACATCGAAGCAAAGAGCTTTGTAAATTATCAAGAGCCAGTCTACCTTTTAAATTGTCTACCGCAATATTGACTGAATATTCATTGGTTTCAGCTTTGTCTCTCTTCTGGCTCTTTTACTGTAATAATACGCTTGTTGAAGATACAATACTACTTTTTAAGGGCTGCATAATGTTTATATTTGTTTTCTTTTTCTTTTTTATTCAACACATTTCTAGTGGCCGAAAGAAAGGGCAATGGTTTCATTTCCGTTATTAATGAACTATGCAATTCCACGATTCCCAACTAAAAACAGAATTCTTAAATTCGATGCTATTTCAAATCGAGAGAGACAGACAGACAGACAGACAGATGAAAAATTATTCAACAGAAAGTGGCTGTTATATAATGATAGGTATCAGAGATTGAGGTACATTTATCTTCAGCATAATTTAGCTTTCTCGGTAAAGCTTAGAATACACAGACTGCGTCCAAAACAGCGGTAATATCTCACCCTAAAGGGGTGTATTGGGTGTGACGCTAAAATTCATTTGGAAGAGAGGCTCCATTTCCAGAAATTTGAGGAATGTGGAGTATCCCTTCATTGCCATTACTCTCAGGTCCACTCAGACGCAGAATGGTAGTACCTTTAGAGATCCATCTCTGGGTTAATTACATCAGTTAAAAAATATTTTCACTTGAGAGAAATACGTGGTGCATTCAATAAGTTTCCAGACTTTTTTTTGTACAAGCATTTAAAATTGTCGAAGACTCTTGAGAATTCACTATGTTATTGCTATACATCTGATGAGATGACTGGACAATTTTTATGATTTCAGGTTCAAATCAACAGCTACAACAAGAATTGGAATACACCTACTAAAGTCTGATTGTCACAGCTGGTGAATTTCAAAAATGCAATCTGGACGTGCGGACCTTTTAGAAGAACGATATGCAATAAAATTCTGTTTTAAACTTGGAAAAAATGCCATAGAAACGTATGGAATGCTTCAGACTGCTTTTGGAACATCTTGCATGAATCGAGCATCAGTTTTTGAGTAGCATAGGAGATTCAAGGAAGGCAGGGAGTCTGTGAGGGATGATGAGAGGTGTGGGAGGAGTAAAGAAGTCAATAAACCAGAATTGATTGGTCAAAGGGTTAGGGTTAGGGATACTATGTTGAGGTTTTAAGGGAGTTCAGAAAGATAGTCCTAGGGAAGAGGCCAGCACTCTTCAAAACGGGTTTGTGGCATTTCCACTTGGACAATACACCAGTCCACAACTCCATCCTTGTCACACACTATTTGACCAAGATGGGCATTAAGACAGTTCCTCACCCTCCTTATAGTCGAGACCTTGCTCCCTGTGACTTTTGTTTATTCCCTAAGCTATGAGACAATTGAGGGGATAAAAGAGGCTGTAAGGAAGGTCATTGACACGCTTACACAAGAGGACTTCCATGGGGCGTTCCAGAAGTTGTTGGAACGGTGCAACAAGTGCATTGCATCCGGAGGAGATTACTTCGAAGATGTCTAGAGTTTCATGTGTGTACTATCAATAAAAGTGCCCATACGAAAAAAGTCTGGAAACTTATTTAGTGATCCTCGTACATGATGCCAAATAACTCTAAATTATTCGTATTAAGAACGGCTATTTGAAGCTACAATGGTTTTTTTATATATCGCTATTACCAATTACTTGAAAACATATAGCTGTGTGTAAATTATTGGTATTAGAGAAGAATACTAGAAACCATACATCTGTGTGAAACTTATTTGTATTTGATTGGAATACTTCATATATAAGTGTGTAAAAACTTGTAAGAAACAATTACCTCAAAAAGGTAATTATGAGCGTGATTTCCATACCGTTAGGCATAAAATAAACCTGATCGGGTTGACGTGCAGTTAAAATCAAACAATTAATCGTCATTCAGAATGACTGCTTTACTCGGTGAGAAATAAGCTTAAGTGGAAAGATGGAGAGGGTTAATGTGTGTGAGATGTGCCAGGTGGGAATTTTATTTATCAAACTGAGATCAAAATTGAGACAAGCTAAAAAAATATGATGTGAGAATCAAACGCACAAGTTATAATTTATCAGCGTAAACTGTTAACCAATATATTATATGAGGCGTTGTTCTGCAAACTACCATAAAAGCAGTCGGTAATCAACATCACAAAAATTGTCAAGTTGAAATTTATTAGTTTTCTCCAAAGATTTAATTTTTAGTGTTTTATATTTTTAGACATTTACTAAAAAGAAAAAAAAATCTTTTTCTCTTATGTTTAAAAAAGTCTTTCAGAAAAATTTGCATTATTTTGTTTTTATTTATTTTTATTTTTTTGTTGAGATTGTTTTTCAATTACAGACATCGTTTTCTTCGCCTTTTTCTGCATTTTAAAAATGAGTCACCCGAGGAGTGTGTCCTCTATGCCAATGGTTCATTTAAAACTCACTCTTTGTTGATTATTATTATTATTATTATTATTATTATTATTATTATTATTATTGTTGTTGCCGTTTCCCTTTTATTTAAAAACAACATATTTTTGACAATATGTCAAGAAGTCCTCGCACTGGTTGACTTTTATTTGGAATTCGGTGACATGATTTTTACTAAGCTGAGACACGGCCAAATAAGGATAGGAAGATTTGGTAGCGCCAATCTTTCAAAAGAATGAGATTTGCCAGTCTGCCTTAAAATTAATTTTTTTTCCATTTTTGTGGGAAAATATTATCGGTGTTTTATTTGAGTTAGGGTGGATGCAATTTTTGTTTAGCAACTTAGTTGCTTTTTTAATTATTAAACATTGAAATCAGAATAATACCAATGCATGTAAGTCTTTCAATGCATGTCAGTCTTTCAATGCATGTAAGTCTTTCATCACGATGAAGATGTGACGCAAATTCAATATTTAACCGGCGTACAGCTGGTTTGAATTCAATGTTTCCTTTTCTGAGACTTATTGCCTTTCCAAAGAAAAAAGATCCCAACCAGCCCAACTATTTACCCATTGCTTATGGTAAGTGTGGGGTGGGGAATAAATTATATGAAACATAATATCATTTCAGGTTTTTTTACAGTCACGTATATTTACAAAATCACTTTAGTACATAGTGGGACTTCCAGGATGGATCAAAATCAATTTGTCTGATACATAGAAGGACCTCCAGGATGGATCAAAATCCCTTTGTCTGATACATAGAAGGATCTCCAGGATGGATGAAAATCACTTCATCTGGTACACAGAAGGACCTTCCGGATGGATCAAAATCACTTTGTCTGGTACATAGAAGGACCTTCCGGATGGATCAAAATCACGTTGTCTGGTACATAGAAGGACCTTTCGGATGGATCAAAATCACTCCTCCTCCGACCTCCAAGTCCTCCAATTCTTTTAATAATCATTTGATGACTGTACTAAAAGCACCAATCACGATTGGTATAATGGCCATCATCATGTTCCATAGTTTTTTCAATTCCCTAGCAAGGTCCAGGTACTCATACTTCTTTTCACTTTCTTTCAGTTTTATTCTGTGGTCAGCCGGGACATCAAAGTCCACAATAGCAAATTCTCTTTTGTTGTTGATTATTATAAGGTCTGGTCTTCTGGCCGAGATTAGGTTATACGTCTGTATGTCTAAGTCACATGTGTGTCATCCTCAAGGACAGATGCTGGGTTGTACATATACCATTTGTCCGTATGGGGAAATTTAAATTTCTTGCATATCTCCCAGTGGATCACTTTGCCCACCGAGTCGTGTCTAGTCTTTTTCTCCTGTGCTAATTTGATACATATAATCTGTAAACGTCATCTCTAGGATGTAATGCTTTATGAATGTCATTAGTTTTCTTCTTCTTAGGTCCATTTGCTTAAGTTCTTCTGTGGTCCACTTAAAAAACGGTCCCGAATATCTTACGACGGATACAGCCCATGTAATTATTCCTTTGATAAGGTTTCTGTGACATAGTTTTATCTTGTGTAGCTTTCTGGTTCACATGAGATATTCTTTCTTAATTTTTTCTTTCATCTCCACTTGTTTGATGGAGTCAGTTTCCAAGATGCCCAAGTATTTGTCATCATCATAATCATGTCGCGCTATCACCACGAATATTTCTGACTCTCTCCCGCCACCCCTCCCTATCGTCCATTGCCCCTGGCAGGTCTTCCAGGCTACATCCAGCATCGTCACAGAGCTGCTGTATGTATGTTCGAGCTGAACGTCCTGCATTTGCTCGTCTCTGTGAAGGGGTCCACAGGATTACGTCACTTATGAGCTCGTTCCTTCTACGCCAGCTGTGTCCCGCATGTCTGGTTTGTCTAACTTTGATAGTTTTCGTGGCGGATGGCAGGTGGCCGTGCAGTTGCTGTTTTGTGAGGTGCTGTCTCCAGGACATGTTCAATATTGCTCGCAGCATTCTCGTGTAATTGCCGTCAAGCTTTTTCTCCATACGTTATGTTAGCATCCACGTGGTGCATCCTTATAGCAGTATCAATACTACCGCTGCTTGGAAGAAACTACGCTTCATTTTATCGGTCAGGTCTGACTTCCATACGATTGATAGCCTATCGATAGCTGTCTATGCCTTTGCTAGTCGTGTGTCGATGTCTGTCTCGGTTGATGAGACACTGCTTCCTTGGTAGGTGAACTTGTCAACCAGTTTCAATGCGCAACCGTTTAGTGTGGAGATGTTGCCTGTTTGATTGAGGCACATATTTTGCGTCTTGTGTGCGTTGACATGGAAGCCGATGCCTGTAGCGGCTCGTTCCAGACTATGTAGCAGGGTTTCGGCTTGTGCGGGTGCATTTGCTAAAAGTGTTATGTCTTCGGCGTAGTCAGCGTCGATAATTGTTTTAGCGGGGTACCTTCTGCTTCTTTCTTTTGTTAGCTTGAAGCTGTTTTTTGATTTTATCAATAGATGTTCTAAGCACCTAGTCTAGACATATGATAAAAAGGCATGGGGCTAATGTGTCTCCTTGCAGTACACCTGCTACAATATTGAAATTGTCTCTATCTCCATCCGGAGAACGGACTTTTACCTTAGTGTTTCTATAGAGCATCATAATGGCTGCGACTGTTTCTTCTGTTAGGCCGTATACGAGGAGTATTTGCCCCATCTTTCCTTTATGAATAGAATAAAAGGCCTTAGTAATGTCGACAAATAATATTGTTGTCTGTAGAATTCAACGGATTGTCAAAATTTGTGTGGTGGTGGATCTATTTCTCCGGAAGCCATTTTGGTTCTTCCTAAGTATGTTGTTAATTTTGGGTTCTATGCGGTTGCGTAGTAGGGTATTGTATATCTTGGCCGCTATGGACGTAAGTGTTATACCTCGGTAGTTCTTGGCTAATCCGAGGTCACCTTTTTTAGGGAAGGGAAGGATGCATCCCTTCATCCATCTGTCAATAGGATTTTGATTATATACGGCATTACAGTGTCTGAGCAGTATGTCGTCGAATTGTCTGGTCTTCCACACTTCTGGGGATATTTCATCGAGCCCTGCTGCCTTCCTATTTTTAATTTTTCCCAGTACCGAGTCGAGTTCTTCTTGAGTAAACGGTCCTAGTTTGATGTCTAATTGCTCACTTATAATTCTCGTGATTGGTTCATGTGTAACTTTCGGAGGATTTCCGAGTAAATTCTCGAAATGTTGTTTCCTCAGGTGTATTCGATCTTGTTGGCTAGTAGCTTTCAGTTTAGCTTTGACAGTACTCTTCCTTCTGCTCACTTTGTTTATCGTTTGCCATGCTATCCTAGATTGTCTATCTTCCACGGAGTCTCTATTCTTATCGATCAAATTTTGTATGTATTCTGTCTGTTCTTTTAGGTATATGTTAGTTAATTCTTTTTGTGCCTTTTTAAGTTTCGGGGCATTTGTATTAGTTGGGTTCTTCCTGTTGCATTTGGAGGCAGCTTTCACGTCTGCACGCTTTTCTCTAACCTTTAATGTCTCCCATGGAACTCTATATTTTCTTCTTTGTTTAGGTGGAATGAATTCAGCTGCCGCTTCAAAGTAGCCGTTGACGAAATTCTCATATTCTTCATTCAGAGTAGATGTTTCTGTCTGCTCTTTTAGAGCATCGTATTTGTTTCTTAGTGCTAACGAGTATTTATCTCTAATATCTCTGTTATTAAGCAGAGCCCAGTCATAGTGTTTGGTGGTCGTTGTTCGGGTGTCATTCTTTCGTAGGCCAAGTCGTATTCTTGCCGTGACAATTTGGTGATCGGTGGACACCCGCTCGAATGAGGAATAAGCTTCGTAATTTAAGGCCCTATTATTCCATTTCTTGTTTATTAATACGTAGTCCATCTGTGCTTTGGTATTGTTTGAGTATGTGTAGGTCCAAAGTTTTCTCTCCTTTTTTTGAAAGCTTGTATTGAGGTATGTTAATCTATTTTCTATCGTGAAATCTGTCAGAAGTTCTCCGTTTCTGTTTGAAGAGTTATGAAGGCTAAATTTGTGGTTTCGGTCTTTGGTAATTTGGGCATTAATGTCTCCACCAATGACAAGAACGTTGCGTTTCGAGATGCTGCGAACAAGAGAGGCTAACTCATTATAGAAGGCGATGAGTTCAATTTCTTCACTTACATTCGTAGGCCTGTAGCAGGAGATGATTGTTGTTCTGGGGTTGCCATTGAAAGTAGCTACTATCATCCTAGGTTGTATTTTATTTATGCTATTTGGTGATTTTAGGGTTCGGGGTACTATAAGCATACCTACGCCTCCTATCGTAGCCTTGACAGAATTTTTCCATGCTGATGCAGTGGCTAGCGTCCATCCATTACCAGAATCACGATATTTAATATACTCGCTATGTGTGTATCTGTGCTCTTGAATGCATATTATATCTATGTTATGTTCTATGGCCGATGCAATCACCTCCGGTAATTGTCCTATTTTATTTAAGGTTCTAACGTTGAAAGTCGCTATTTGCATTGTTTGTTTGCATTTTAGCAATTTTTTATTGTGTTCTGTTGCTGATTTTTCGAACACTGAGACCAGGGCGCCATCCTCAGCAGGACGCGCCCCTTTTTTTACCCGCGCGAAGAGCGATACAGTTTGGATAAGTGGTTTGAGCGTGGGTCATGTTTATCTTTCGATGGCTGTTTTTTTCTCATTCATAGAAGCCACCCTTATTGATGAGCAGCAGTAGTTACCCGATCGAACTAATCGATCATGGCTGTTGTTCCGTTGGATTCAAACGCCCAGGACCAGGTTAGGCATCAGAGGGTTTATCCTCTAGCCTTTACGACCACCATGCTGCTTCCCATGACTTTCATTAAAAAAAGATTTGTTCCTATGTTTTTATTATTAGGTTTTAACTTAGTTAAAGTCCACTAATGCTTCTTTTGAAATTTTTACTAGAGTACTTTTTATGCATCCATAGTAAGTCTATTTCACATTTAATTTAATTTTTTTTTTAATTTAATTTTTTGGGGTTTTTTTTTGGGGGGGTTAAACAAATCTATAAATGTCCAATAGTGTTCCTTTTCTCCGATCGTTTTACTATTATCATGACTGTCACTCATTAGTGTTTTTCACATCAGCGACATCTGATGGTTTTTCAATGGAGTCTGAGAGACTGCAAGTCTCCTCAATTCTCCAGAACTCGTTTCAGGATTCTGGTCGTTCTCAGCAATGCTGTCATTTGAATAGTCTCTACCCGTCCGCCAACTTCCAAGTCCTCCAGGCCGTTTAATAATCCTTTAGTTATTGTGCCTAAAGCACCAATCACAATTGGCACAATCGTTACTTTCATGTTCCACAGCTTTTTAAATTCTCTAGCAAGGTCGGGGTACTTATCCTTCTTTTCACTTTCCTTCAGATTTATTCTGTGGTCCGCCGGGACAGCAAAGTCGACTATTTTGCAAATTCTCTTATTTTTGTGGATTATTATTAGGTCTAGTCTTCTGGCCGGGATTAGGTGATCCGTTTGTCCCATAGGAGTTTATGCGTGTCATTTTCTAGGACAGGTGCTGATTATTTTGTTTTTTTGACAGTTTTTCACAGCAGAATTAACCGATGGTTTCTCTCAGGAGTCAGCGTGACATATACTCTCCTCAAGTCTCCACGATTCTTCTAGCCGATCTCAACAATGCTCTAGTTTGGATGGTCTCCACTTGTCCTCTTATTTCCAAGATTTCCAATCCCTGTACCAATCCTTTGGTGACAGTATCATTGTCACCAAATTGGTACGACCGTTTTTATTTGTTTCATCTTAATTTCAGTTGCTTTTTAATAGCAATTATCAAGCCACCGGTGTGTAATTTAATAGAATTAGGTTCGGTATGGTTCCTTTGTTTAATGGCATATCAACCTTTGTAGGTTATTTAATGCCAAAGCCATTCTCGTAGAAGAACAGTAGTGGTGCTATTTAACCCATAGCTGGGAGGATAAGAGGGTTCATACTTTTCCCAAGGGTATTTGCCCGAAAGTGAACGTAATAGTGCGACTGAAGTTCGAACTCGCGTACTACGATTCTGCAGTCCATTGCTTTAACCATTACACCACGAGGACACCTGATAGAATTAGTTGTTATGTATTTTTATTAGAGGAAGCATTGTTACCCATAATTAAATTTGACAAGCATTTATTTCATTTCAGTTTTCATTGTTTTTCGAAGTAACTTTGAACAAAACCTAACAGCTGATAATAAAAATATTTTGATTTTTTGAGGACAACCATTTTATAAATCTTAATCGGTGATTCGTTCATCATTTTTTAGATATATAAGTAATGGATCAATTCAAGCTCAGAATTGATTGATTTTAATGGCATTTCAACTTGTGTAGCTTTCTTTTATGCCAAGAGGTTAGGGAATCGCATTAATTGTACAGGCATACTTAACTTTTTTGTGTAGTTATGTTTTTGTGGACAGTCCTGTCGAATACGAAAAATTTTTAAACAAATCTATTCTTCTCCCCATATTTGACCCCCAAATATTTGTTCCCCCATATTTGATCAGCCCATATTTGACCCGTCCATATTTGACCCTAATGGGTACAACCACACCAGATTAAAGTGAACCTGCGAGTAATGACAATGAAAAGATTCTCCACACTCCTCAAATCTTCAGAACTGGATCTTTACCGTCAGATGTAGTTTAGTGTCACACCCAGGACACATCTTTTTTAGAGGGGGAATTCTTACCCCACAGCAGGAGATATGGTTGGCATATTCTAAGCCTTGTCGATAGAACTTTTTCAAATGAGAGAAAGGCTGAATAGTATATTGAAGATGATGAACCGCATCGGATTGTGAGATACGAAGCTTGCCTGATACTCTCTAAATGCTACTCACTGGATTTGTTGAGGTTATGAAGATGATGAACTCCTCTGGATAGTGAGATACGAAGCTTTCCTGATACTCTCTGAATGCTATTCACTGGATTTGTTGAGGTTATGAAGATGATGAACTCTTCTGGATAGTCAGATACGAAGCTTTCCTGATACTCCCTGAATGCTACTCACTGGATTTGTTGAGGTTATGAAGATGATGAATTCTTCTGGATAGTCAGATACGAAGCTTTCCCTGATACTCTCTAAATGCTACTCACTGGATTTGTTGAGGTTATGAAGATGATGAACTCCTCTGGATAGTGAGATACGAAGCTTTCCTGATACTCTCTGAATGCTACTCACTGGATTTGTTGAGGTTATGAAGATGATGAACTCCTCTGGATAGTGAGATACGAAGCTTTCCTGATACTCTCTGAATGCTACTCACTGGATTTGTTGAGGTTATGAAGATGATGAACTCCTCTGGATAGTGAGATACGAATCTTACTGATACTCTCTGAATGCTACTCACTGGATTTATTGAGGTCATGAAGAAGATGAACTCCACTGAACAGTTAGATACCGAGTTTGCCTGAAATTCTTTAAGTGCGTTTCGATTTGCCTCGGAATCTACGGTTTTAGGCCAACCAATCATTGCCTAATCGCCGAGATTCTTGCGACTTGAGCTATATTTCTTGAACTATTTGGTTATTGTACCGTGATTAACAGCGCTTTCACTTTTCGCACAACCACTGATTTAGTTTTTTTCGTGGCGTTACAGCCCAGTACAAACTCGTACCACATAATTTCCCGAATTAGATTATGTAGATCCCTCATCTACGCGAATTTCAAATCACACACAGTGTCAAGCATTGCACAAAGTGTCAACGCATCAACTACCAACCACAGGTACCTTCCATGGCTTGAACCGCTTTGCTCACGTGATATACAAATCGTAAACTAGTATATACCAAAAATATTCCAAAAGCTTTGAATCACACTTATATTTGGCACAAAAGAAGATATGTGAGACAATTAAATTTCTTAATATCAAATTTCTAGAAACCAGGTAGAACCATTTGTCAGAATCACTTAAAAGGTCAAAAAGCAATATCATTGGTTTGGTTATGATTTCTTCCCCACTTCTTTCACTAGATTTTGAGATTTTGTGTCTAGACCATTTTTAGACTCTAAACCATGTTTTTAATCAGACAATATCGCAACTCAAGGCATCGAATAAAGACAGAAATAAAAAGCAGACGACTCCCACCCCACAAAAATAAAAGGAAAAAAAAAGCAGGCCAGACCCCACGCAGATTCATCGTTTTTCGTTCTGTGCAATGCACACTGGGTAAGTAGAGGAGATTTTCGTAGACAAGCTGTTTCCCACTCATAATATCTGCAGGAATGTCGCAAGGAATTGTTAAATAGCCATTTATTATATTGGCGCCATTTCATTAGTAAGAGGAGAGGAAAAATACCAAATTGTTGAATATTAACTAAGGCATTCAGATTTTTATATAATCGTTTTTATTGTTCATTCTAATATCTGCATATGGGGTTTATATTTGGTTGACAGTGGCTACGGATATAGCAGTGGTTGGGGCAAGACAGAAAGATTAGAAAAAGAGGAAAGAGAAAGCAAGTATCGCAGCGAAATGGGTAGTGAGATGTGCGTGGCTGAGAAAGCGGTGTTTATTGTCGAGAAATGGTAATGTTATAGTCACAGAAGTAATATCTATGAAAAGATAAAGATACTCGTCTAAATTATCTCTACTCAAAGATTAAACTATTCGTCAAAAAACCATATTTCCTACCATAATATAAGCACCTGTAAGATTGGAGGCTATTCAATATTCTTCCCCTTCTAAAGCTCTGGCAGGGGGTGTTTTCGTGGTGTAATGGTTAAGGCGCTGGACAGCGGAATCGTAGTACGCGAGCGCGAACTCCAGTCGCGCTATTACGTTCACTTTCGGACAAATACCCTTGGGAAAAGTATGAACCCCCTTATCCTCCCAGCTCTGGATTAAATAGCATCATTGCTGCTCTTCTAGAAGGATGGGTTTGGCATTAAATAACCCCCGGGAAAGGCAGGAATTTTTCTGTATCTCTTTAGTTAGAAAAATTCATTATGTTATTGCTATATATCTTATGATATGACTGACCAATTTTTATGATTTCAGGTTCAAATCAACAGCTACAGCAGGAATTGGAATACACCCTACTAAAGCCTGATTGTCACAGCTGGTGAATTTCAAAAATGCAATCTGACACTTTAGAAGAACGATATGCAATAAAATTATGTTTTAAACTTGGAAAAAATGCCACAGAAACGTATGGAATGCTTCAGACTGCTTTTCGACCACCTTGCAAGAATCGAGCATCAGTTTTTGAGTGGCATAAGAGATTCAAGGAAGGCAGGGAGTCTGTGAGGAATGATGAGAGGTGTATGAGAGGTGTGGGAGGAGTAAGGAAGTCAATACACCAGAGTTGATTGGCCAAAGGGTTAGGCTTAGGGTTACTATGTTGAGGTTTTAAGGGAGTTCAGGAAGAGATTCCGTCGGAAGAGGCCAGCACTCTTCAAATCGGGCCAGTGGCATTTCCAGCAGGACAATGCACCAGTCCACAACTCCATCCTTGTCACAGACTATTTGACCAAGATGGGTATCAAGACAGTTCTTAACCCTCCCTATAGTTGGGACCTTGCTCCCTGTGACTTTTGGTTATTCCCTAAGCTCAGAGGCTGTCGTTATGAGACGATTGAGGAGATGAAAGAGGCTGTGACGAAGGTCATTGACACGCTTACACAAGAGGACTTCCATGGGGCCTTGCAGAAGTTGTTGGAACGGTACAACAAGTGCATTGCAACCGTAGGAGATTACTTCGAAGGTGTCTAGAGTTTCATGTGTGTACTATCAATAAAAGTGCCCATACGAAAAAAGT
This sequence comes from Sepioteuthis lessoniana, assembly GCA_963585895.1. Classification (NCBI taxonomy): domain Eukaryota; kingdom Metazoa; phylum Mollusca; class Cephalopoda; order Myopsida; family Loliginidae; genus Sepioteuthis; species Sepioteuthis lessoniana. Next base: position 3,795,714 of record OY757930.1, read on the forward strand.
CCGGAAACTTATTTAATGATTCTCGTATAAAAGCTGAGAAACAGTTGACAGTTTTGTAGTCATACAAAACTTGTAGGTTTATTCAAATTAATTGAATGCAGAAATATAGAGAGTGGGATATTTATCCAATTTATTGGTCGCTGATCGTATTTATCGGTAGTGAATAATTCACTCAACTTCTGATGTTGAAAGAAGAAACGAAAACTCGTTTTCAATTGATTCGATTGCTATTAAGGTTTCTGCTTATAGTTTACTTATATAATGCCATTAAATTGACAATATTATATATTTCTGAGATTTAAAAAAACATCTTACTGAAGAAAGAGAAGTAAGGTACGGTTCATTTAGCCTTAAATAGAGATTACACTCATGTAGGTGATACCGACAAAAGATTGCATCAATGAATTTCATTAATCATGCAAGAAAAAAAAAGGGAGAAAACATCATCATCATCTTGTCGTGCCGCCAGCACGGATATCCCTGACCATCTCTCCCCATTTCTCCCTATTATTCATCGCCTCTGGCAGGTCTTCAGGGTTAGATCCTGTGTCCTCACATAGCTGCTGTATGTAAGTTCGAGCTGGTCGTCCTGCTTTTGCTCGGCCATATGTGGGGGTCCATAGGAATACATCACTTATGAGCTCGTCCTTGCTTCTCCAGCAGTGTCCTGCATGTCTGGTTCGTCTAACTTGAATAGTTTTCGTGATGGGAGGCAAGTGGCCGTATAGTTGGTGTCTTGTGGGGTGTTGTCGCCAGGGCTTGTTCAATATTGCTCTCAACATTCTTGTGTAATTGCCGTCTAGTTTCTTCTCCAGCCGTTTAGTTAGCGTCCATGTAGTGCATCTATATAGCAGTATCGATACAACCGCTGCCTGGAAGAAACTGCGTTTCATTATCACAACTAAATTGTAACTGTTGATACGAAAATGTATAACAGAAATTTCATAAAAGAATCGAACAAAATCATATAACGAAAAAGGATAAGCTTTAGTCTTTCGATTTTGTAAATGATGTGTAGGATTGATTTTAGGGAGATTTTGGCTGTGCTGAGAATCGATTTATTTAGAAAAGATAGACTTGAAGAATCATTTCATGTTTAAAATTCATATTTAGTTATTGACTCCTTGTAAGACCGTAGTAAGCAGATTTTTACAACAAAATCCAAAGTAGAATTTTGTACAAAATAATTTTGTTCAAATTCAATTAATATCATCTTTAAAAGAAATGAAAACCTTACTAAACTCTCAATGACTTTTTTTCTGATTACATTTTCTGAGAAAGCTTTTGTATATCTGGTTCCAAAGTGAAGGTGTATGATTTTAATTTATCTTTCTAAAAAGGCTGTGAAAGGCCGCACTTTACAGTTTTGAAGGTCACAAGTTCCCCTCACCAGTTTAGAATTTTATCTATTTTCTTTGAATGGACGATTGTTTGTTCTCCCACTAAAATCATGATTAAAATAAAATAAAAAGGAAAATTGAAACATTTTATAGATTTTATGGTGAAATTTCTTCCATGGAAAGAAAGAAAAAATCCCTGAAAAATATATGTACATCCAAGCTACGTAATTAGGAAGAAATCAGTAATGGATACTTCAGAACGTAATCACAAAGTTTCGAGTGACATTTGGAAACGTGAATGTTGATTACTGTTTAAAGGCACATTTATTTATCGCTTTCTTATAAGATTGCAGTTAACACATTTTTACAAGAAAAATATAAAGTATAAATATATATTTAATAACATATTCCAAATTTGATTAATATCTACTTACAAATAAAAAATAAAAATAAAAAACTTTTTTCTGATATCTTTCTGCAGAAAAGCATTTAGATATCTGGTGGAAATACGCAATTGATTGATCTTTCAACAAAGACAGTGAATCCGAACATTACTCCTTAGAAATTTGTATTCAGTTTTAAGATTGCATGTTCCCCACCTCTGGACAAGAGACATACATAGTGTCATTGTTCTATGTTAGTTATGTTTCTTTGGCGAAAAGGCCAGCAAAAAATACAGGATGAGGGAAGTATAACGTTCGTGCCTGCCTTGGAAGTGACATTAACATCTACTATCAGAATTTATCTAAATACCCTCGAAATCGGTAAGTTAATGTTTATGCTAAAAGATTCCATTCATTTTAAGGGTTTTGCAAACATTTAAATCTGTTTTAAACAATACAAATAATTGAAACTTGACATATTTCTTTGTGAGAACAGAGTAGCGTATTGACACCAGATGTGAAGATGAAAACAAGTTCAAAGAAAATAGGTCAGTCTGTTATTGTATGTGCAATGTGGAAACCAAGTTTTTGAGAATTTAAATCATTCTGGAAGCCAAAGAATGAAAACAGCAACATCATACATAAACAATAAAAATTTTATTAAATAAATGAAAACTAAAAGATAAAACACAAAAATAGAATAAAAAAACAAACAAATAAATTATCATTTTCTTAATACTTATTCCAATTACCAGCTGAAGTCAATATTACGAGGTCTGCGCTGAAAATATGAAACCATTTAATATTAACAACAAATGGTATTAGACAAAATAAAATAACCCATTTAGTTTCCTTCAAAGTATTCAACTCGGGACCTCACACAGATTTTCCTATGTCCATTCTACAATTCAAAACAGTCTGTAAATCCTTTTTTGTTATTACCACTAGTTTTCTTGTCACGTTCTTCATAATCTCGTTCACGGTCATAATTCTTTTCAGAAGAAGCAAAAGTGCAAATGTGTCAAATATAGAATTTACCAAAAACAGTCATGAAACATGTGGAATTTATTTGCTTGAATGCAACGATTCCACAGTATCCGAGCTCATTCAGTGTTATCTAACTGCAGACTGAACAGCCCAGCGCTTAAGTGTCTATAATGACATGCATAGTAAAGCCGAGTAGCTTTCAAGTTATATCAAGGTCGTAATTTGGTTCGTGAGATATTTAGGAGGGCTAAATGTTTTCCGGATATACCTATCTCGTGTATATTTACGAAAGTTGTTCAAAAGGTTCTAAACCTGTCCTAGATTTTAGATTTGTCGCTGACCTCTCACCTTTGTTTTGGAATAGAAATTAAGACAAAAATCTGGATTAGTTTTTCTTCCATTTGAAGTGAAAATGTGTTGCCACAACAAAAATTTTCAGTAATGACACTTCTTTCCGTTTGAGGCTTAGAAGTTTTAGATCAAATTTTGTATATATATATATATATATATATATATATATATATGTGTGTGTGTGTGTGTGTGTGTATATGTATGTAAATATATTAGTATTGTAGTTAGCTTTATTCATATAGTCTTCAATATCGCTGATAGATTACTGTCGCCTATGATTTTGGACTGATGTTCGCAAAGACGCAAAAACGCGTAACCGACAACACTAAGTGCCGCTGACTGTGTCTTCGACATCCTAACAAATACACACACAAACGTAAATATATTTATCGACCCCTTTGCATGACAAGGATACGAAACGAGTTCAATTCTTAAATAGAGTTTAACAGGTTCGAATTCAAACTTTTTCTTCCTCTACAGAGATTAGTATACCAAGGTTAAAGAGCCTAGTCTATCCTACTATTTACCCATAGGTGGCGGGAGAATAGTTTAATTCATACCTTCTGCAAGAGTATAAGTCGTATGTAAATGTAAATTGCCTCGTCGAGGATTTAAACTCGAGTCATCATATCAATTTTCTATTACGGTAACCATTATACTATAAACGCCTCCTTAAGAAAGTGGTTATATATATATATATATATATATATATATATATATATATATATATATGATAAAAGTAAGTGGAAGGAAGGATAAATCAAACACTTATAAAAGTTTAGTAGAAGTGATATTTTATTCTTTTTTATTCGAAAAACTTCATCAGATCAAACATTTCTTTTATTTTTTCTACATTTAAGTAAATGAGGAAATAGATAATAGAAAAAATAAAGGTATAAAAATGGGAAGGAAATGGTCTAAAGATAATTTGCAAGAAAGGAGAGAAATAGAGAGGGAGGTAGATGTAGGTTTAAGTGATGGTCGTAGTGGTTTTTGGTTTTGACTGTGACTGTGTGTATGGTGGAGCATGATAGAGTCAAATGTATCAAGTTTTATTAGGGATTTTTGATCATATGGAAGTGGAATTAATTTTAGTGAGTTGAAAGAAAAAGAAATTGAGAAAAGAAAGTGAAAGGAGAGGGAAGGCTTTAGGCATATCCTATTTCATCAAAGACATTGACTATAATGGAGTGTCTAAAGAATGGAAAAGAAGAATAGAAAAAAGCGAAAAAAAGGAAAAGGAAAGAATCTTCAATAGTAAAGTAGTACAGAGAGAAAAAATGTCTTAGTTTGCTAAAAAAATTTTTTTTACAAAGATATTTTTTCACTCTATACTACCATACCATTGAGGATTCTTTCCTTTTCATTTCCTTTTCATTTTAATTTATCGTCTTTTAGTCTCTCTGATAGTGAAAAGTTAGTATTATCCGGGGGGAGGGTTCGATTTTTGTATCCAGCCTGGAAATATTGATAGGACGAATACTTTTAGTGGATCTGAGATGCTTTTTTCTCAGGTAGTTCCAGTGGTTTGCTTTAGCGTAAAAACTACTTTGAAACGGCCAAGCGGCTTAAGACTGACTTTACTGTACGAGACCCGGCAAAGGAGCTGGTGTTGTGGTTTTAAACCGCTCTGACTATATAATGCTTTCCATCTTGAACGATAGTTCTAAGTTTCAATTTTTGGGTGACTTATTCTTTGATGACACCTTAAAGATGGAAATAAAAACCCAGAAGCAGCCTTTGAAATTATGTAAGAGCAAGCTTATTTCAATAGAAATTTACGAGGAAATTCGTCCTGCAGGTTTCCCGGCGACCAAGGATATATGGTTTGCCCCAAATTCACAAGGCCGATCCTTCCAGGGACAATATGTTACCTTTTCTTGACGTGTTGGTCGAGAGGGACTGTTCTTCCTTTGCAACCATACGAAACCCACGTTTACGGGTTTATATATGAGTTGCAATTCTTTCGCGCTCACTTCATAGAATATCAACCTTGTAAGATGCCTAACTTATCAAGCTTTAATGATTTTTTTCAGACCACAGGATCGAATATGAAGTCAGGAAGGTCACGGATATTTTCCTCAAAAACGGATACCCAGACAATGTATCGAATAGTATCAGATCAACGATAGTAAGATTTAACACCTGTAAATCGTTTGGTTTGTCAAAATGTCCTGTATATATTAAACTCCCATAGATTGGGCCAGTCATTCAGGTATTTGCTGATAATAATCCAAAGTCAGTTAGGCGTTGTTTTTACTCGGTTAATGTGAGAACCATCTTTACCACTACACCTGCCTATACTAGAACAAAGTATGTTAATTTATAAATTCCAATGTCGGTGTAATTCTGACAATATAGGAAGGATTATTCAAAGGTTTTAGATTCGAGTTAAACATCACATACCTCTGTTTCTACTTTACAGGTCTCAAGAATTAAAATCCGAGTGCTCTCAAGCACAAGAATTAGCTATTGGCGAATACTTGTGCGAGAGCTATATATGTCGTGCAAACTATTCAGATCAGTGTTTCTCTGTCTTGTATGAGATTAACAGCAAGACTCTCTTGCTGTTCTTGAATCAATATTCAAGAACAGCAAGAGAGTCTTGCTGTTAATCTTCTGAATAAGCCTGTGCAAGCAGAGAAGACCACTTACTGAACTTTGTCTGTTTGGTGAATCCAGAAGGTAGGATTTGGGGAGTTAGAGGTTTTTTTACTCCCTCCTTTTCTTCTCCTGTTATTGAAGTATATACACCCCCTCACTAATTGTTATTTTGATATTTTAAACGATATCTAGTGTAATTACTGACAAAGTGCCGGGGAAAAAGGGTCCCTTTATTTTTTTGTTTTTAGTTTTTAATTAATAAAATGATTCCCCTATTTACCATTATATATATATATATATAATCTAAAACTGATATTAGCTCCATGGTCCCCGGTTATTAGAGAAAGTTGTTTTTGGCGACCTTAGTCGAACGTAACCCAAAGGCTCCTTTTTCAATAGCTACTACACCGAAGCGTAGGGGAGAGCACTACTCCATCCCCGGAATGGCTCCACTTTACCCTTGACCCTTACCTTATAGTGCTAAGTGCTAAGCAAGGCGGCATCAAGTACCATTTTTGGAGTCTTTGGTGTGACTCGACTTGGGATTGAACCCCGGTTTCCCAGACCATTGGCGAACACTCTACTCATTAGGCCAATAGGAATCTATCGCAAATGTTTATCACCAGAAAAAAGAAAAGACGTAATTTAAAAGTGCAGAGTGGACCGGGGAGCGATGGAAATGAAGGGGTACTCCGCATTCCCCAAAGCGCCAGCACTGCTTGAACCTCACCATCAGACTGTTCAGGGTCATATCTAGGACACTCGTTTGGCGGTGGGGCGGTTACCTCTCTGCAGAGGTGGAGTCAGTGTATTCTACAGACCCAGCCGACTGGGCAAGATTTACGAGAAGGAAGAACTGAATAGAACATTCTCGGCTTAAGATATTGATGTTGTCTCGAATCTTGTTCGTACCAGAGAAGTCGGGGTGAATACACATAAAAGTTATTTTAAATTTCATAAAGATTATACCACTAAAAAGACTGACGATCATTTTGATATAAAAATTATATTCATTTTGTGAGTACGAAGATATTTTTATTTCAAACTTTAATTTCTTAAAAAAACGAATAAATCAATATAAATGGAGCTTGAATTGGAAATCGATATTTCAAAAATTTATGGAAATTCAAACAAAATTTTTTGAAAATTAATAAAACAGTGAACCTAATTTTTGCATCAATGTTGTGACAATTATTGAAAAAAAATTGCTAGGCAGATGTTTTGTTTCATTCGTGAATTGATATTTCTGATTTATATTAAAAGATAATATTGGTACCAAAATTGTTTTAAAGAAAATTTGTTTTAAAGATTTTGAAGAAGTTAATCGAATATTTGTGACATTTAATATACATTGATCACATTTCAAATGTTGTTATTGAATAAAACATTTTTTTTTTTGTATTTTAGAAATAAAAATTCATCAATAATCATTATTCGCTCTATTTTACATAGATCTTTGTTAGTAAGAAAGTATAATTTTAGCAAATAGGGAGGCCCTATTAAGGAATAAGTTTTTTCTCGGACATTTGCTGCTTGTCTGTGAGCCTATTAAGATGTACTTTCATATATTCCTCTTGTTTTGAATAATCATTGAAAGATTACTGATATATGTAATTTTATGATCGTTGAGACATCCATACTAAGGTGTGGAGAAACGTTACCGTTACCTATCATTATGTACAACTTGTAAAACGTCGTTAGGAATGTTATTCATGTCATTATTATTTTTATTACATACACACTTGAGTGCAGGAATACAATTAGATGATTAAGTTTCTATCAATCTATTCTTCAGGTACAATTCCTGTAACTCGATCTTCTTTTTAATCCGACTAAAATTTAATCAAAACGTTTTATTCTCATTTCATATTTGTTTGTATATATCCAACCCCTCCGCCACGGAGAGGATGTAATACAAGATCAATTTTTAAAGTGTGGTATAGTTTAAATTCAGAGTTTTCCTTTTCCTATACTGGTTGCCTTACCAAGACTAAAGAGCTTAGTCTGCCCTACTATGTACACATAGTTTGGGAAGGATAGATGAATTCATGTCTTTACGAAGGGCATTAGCGCTAAGTGAAACGCAAACACCATAGTCTTGGATTTGAACTCGTTACGCCGATTTTATTCCCATGATAATAACCGTTTCGCTAAGTTCGCCTCCTATTTGTCTTATTTGTTTGTGCTTCTGCCAATCCATTCAGCAATTTCTCTAGTTCTTCAGACCGACTTTTTTTATTCGATCAATATTTTCCCAAAAGATTTCATTAACATTTACTACTTGTTTGTTTTTCTATTAAACTCGAATTGTTCAAAAGACATTGCAGGATACCTCTGAACATTGTCTTCAAAATAATCTGGAAGCAGAAAATTCTACAAAATTTGAAACCTATTCCTACACCCTACTCTTCCATATTCGCATCTGTTCCAAATTTCCGACTCAAGAATTCACCAAATCTGTCAACCCAAAATTTTGATAGGATTGAAACTGAACCGGTTGATTAAAAAATCATCTTTTTCTTTTTAAATTTCTTTTTTCCTTGATTTTTTTTCCAAAGATTAGGAATCTTTTCTTTTTTTTTTTTTTACTTTGGCAGATTCCAAGAACTGTTCAAAAATTCTGTCGAACCCTTTGAAATGGTTGAATAATCGGTAGAAATGTTAAAGACGCACTCAAATCTGATAACAACGTTTTGTTGGTGCCATAAACATACAAATATCACGCAGGCGTTTTCCAGATGTCTAGACGCATTTTGTCGTTTTATTTGTAAGAAAGGTTTAGATCTCCTTGGCTCCAGAAGATTCAATACAACATCCAAAATTTCGCACTCTTAGCTTAACTGCAATATATATATATATATATATATATATATATATATATATATATATATATATATATATATATTCTCATGATATATAAAGAGAAAGGAGTTAATGAACACTGACGTTTCTATGTTTGACACATATTTCTTTATTGGTAACACATTCAGAAACAATGTTAAGAGTATAAATATGCAATCTTAAACAACAGGAAAACAAAACAGAACAAAAACGGTAAAATTAAAAAAAATCAAACAAAAAAAACCCCTCTATGGCACTGGTTACAACTTTTAGATAACGAAACACAAATGCCTGATTTGAAAATAAAATAAAAATATACTGCATTACCCTCCCCAGCAAAATTCCCCAACCCCCCAAACATTTAGCCTAATAATGAAAAGCGAAATCATCTTTCCTACTTTTTTTGTCTGTTCATAACTCCTGTTAGAATTTGCGTGTAGAATCTGCGCGCTCAGCTTTGCCTCGGTACTTCTGCCCAGGATCATAGCTTAGTATCTGTACATGTCGAAATCTATCACAACTTATGATCAAAAATTGATATTGATATAGAAAAAAAATTAAAAAAGTCACAATATCCGTGTTTTCAAAAAGTATTGATAGCGAAAATAAATTTACCAAGGCAGAAATGTAAAAAAGAAATCACTTGAAATTCATTACACTTATTCGAGGGTGTTTTCTTTGGGTCGAAACATTGCTTTTCATATAATTATTTATTGTTATTATTCCACTTCTTTCGAATTTTTCACGCCAGTGGCACCTGGTTGTCCTTCATCGGAGTCAGAGTGACAGCAAGTCTCCTCATGTCTCCAGGATTTTTCTCAGTATTCTAGCCGATCTCAACAATGCTGTTGTTTTAATTGTCTCGATTCTTCTACTGATTTCCATTTCGTCTATGATTATTAGTATAAACTATTTTTGCAAGCATCTCTGAGCGTCTGCACTATTTACTATCTTCTTTCATCAATCTTAAAAAGAATCTTTGCACTGAGCATCTACACTGTTAATAAAATATCTGTATGCATATCAAATTTTATTGACTAAATCATCCGATAGTTCCCCGAAATGCCAACTTGAATTCTTTTCTGAGATTATCAGATCTAATCTGCTTTTCATCTGATTAGACAATTTATTCTAAAAAAAAAAATAAACTGCGCTATAAGCAAAAAATTCAAAATTTGTAAACTTAGTTTTTAAAATCTGTCTTAACTGTTATCTTTGCTATGTAGTTTCTAATAATTCGAGTCATCATATTTACATTTTGACTTATTTTCATACAGCATCCGTTATCAACCGTTTATACTGAAATCTTATTATATATATATATATATATATATATATATATATATATATATATACAAGAAAAAGGCAAAATTCGGTCACATTAGGATTAATTAATTTCCATCCTGCTAAGAGGAATATTTGCTCTGTGATATCATTTCCATTGAACTCTTTGCCAGGAATATTTAAATATTCGAATTTAGAATGACGGAATTATTCCCTACGAAGAATTTACTGGATTGAAGAATATATATATATATATATATATATATATATATATATATATATATATATATATATATATAAGATAGAACTATCAAGAAGGCTCACTTTATACCTTTCAGATTCTAGCTCCATATGTCAACATTTAAAAAACATAATTGTCTTAATGCAACACACACACACACACACACACACACATACATATATATATTCAATGTGCTATCCGGGGAATTTGACTTGATTGATTACTTTGTTCAATTTTTATATTTCATAGGTTTTCCCATGTCACACTTGGCATATCACATTTTGCTCAGAATTTCTCAACGAGGAAATAAAGTGCCTCATTTTCTACTCTCATTCTTCTTTTAAAGAAGCAATTCCCCACCTCAAGGTTTCCTGAACTAATTAATTGCACCTCATACAATAAAAACAAATTAGTTAAACAGTCCATAATACTTAAAGCTTTGACATTTTTCATCTCTGAGATGAATATTAATAAACTTGAAAAAAAGAATGTTTGACTGAGAGCCCTATACTGTAATTATAGTTTTAAAGTGTATAAAAAAATTGCATCAGTTTTGCCCGTTTTGTGAATAAGAAGTCGATTACGTAAGGCTTAAACCATATTCTTGATAATCTTGTATAATTGTTTCTTCTAACAACATTTTTGGGGTGTGGGGGAGGTTTCTTGGGGAGATGAAATCGGCAATCTGCTGTTTTCCTCTCCGTTTCTTTTCTTGAGTGATTGTATAAGTTTTTATGGGGTAGAGTTTCTAGCTTCATGCCCATTGATCTTGAATCCAATGTTTTTCCTTCTTGACCGGATGGGTAGAGTGTTCGCTAATGGTCCAGGAGACCGAGTTTCAATCCCACGTCGAGTCATACCGAAGACTCAAAAAATATAACTTGATGCCACATTGTTGAACACTCAGCATTTTTAGGTCAGGATCAAGGGTAAAGTGCAACATTTGAGGGAAGGAGTAGCGCCCTCTCCTACGCCTCGGTGTATTAGCTATTGAAAAGGGAACCTTCAGGTCACCCTCGATTAAGGTTGCCAACTTTGCTTACTTACTGATTAAAAATAAAAAAGATCACATAGTTGACATTAAGTCTTAAAACCCCAAATCTACACAGTAAACCCACGGACATTTTCCCTAAAAAAATGCAACCATCTTGTGAAAAATTGAAGACAAATACACATTCCAGAGGATATTTCTTGTTAACGGCATAAAACACATTAGTTTGGACTATAGATATAACTTACTTTTAGTCATTCCATCCCGAATATAGAGAGGCATGTGACCAGACAAAAAATAATGTAGTTCCCGCATATAATATGCATTTTAGGGAGAGCGTATTATATACGAGAACTTCATAATATTTGGGGCCTAGAAATCTGGGAAAATAGCGTCTTATACATGAATATCTAGTTTTAAGAAACAAAAATTAGTCTAAAAAGATTTTTTTTAGACAAGCTCAATATTCTTCAGAAGGGCCGATGCGTACGAAGGTAAAAACAATGTAGGCTGGGGAATTGGGTGTTGGTTTTCGAGGTTTTATTTGTTTTGTTAATTTCTTTACGTTTTAAAGTGTGCAACTCGAGAATCAAGGATGTTGGCTGGTAGTGATCCACGTTTATAACATCCCAGAAGTTTGGGTTGGCCTAATCGATTTTTTAAGCCAACCATTAAATTTGAGATACCGTCAAGATGCCAAATGTGTAAAATGCTCCTACGTTTCATAATTTATCGAAATATATATGACAAGAAGACACCTTACCATCCCCAATTCACTTGGAATAAATAACAAAATGGAAATATTTTTCTGACATTTTCCTTATTTTTTAAAAATTTAATTTTTTTTTTTTTTGTGACTTAGTTTTGGAAACAAAAATGGTGGTGTGGAATAAAAAGGATGGAGAAGATCAATAAAAATCGGAAGAGAGAAGAGTGGGAGAATCTTATTGAGGAGAGTGCAGAAGAGGATTGAGGTAGAGAAAGGAGAGGTAACATGAAATGTATGCGCAGATGTGAAATTTCTGTATACATGCATACACATACACACATATTAAACACACTGGGATTTGTATACGCATTGACACTCACATATATGAATACACACAAACACATTCCGATTTACACACCAACATATATGCGTAGGGTTTCTAAATCACAAATACTCACATTTACTAACCACATGTACTTATTGATATAAGATATATATATACTCACATGCATAGAGTGGTTTGCCCAGTCGGCTGGGGCTGTAGAATACACTGACTGCATCTCTGCATAGGGGTAAGAACCCCCCCTCCCAGTGGGTGTCCTGGTTATGACACTAAACAATCTGATGGTGAGGTTTCAGCAATGCTGTAGCTTTGGGGAATGCTGAGTAACCCTTCATTACCATCGCTCCCAGGTCCACTCTGGCCCGGCGAGGTAGCACCTGATAGGGCCCTATCTATGGGTTAAATAGAACTAACGGTATACTTATGCTAAACTGAATTGTTTGACTAAACTGAATAGCTTAAAATAAAAATGTTTTTGACAATTAAACCGTACTTACATTTAAACTGCGTGCTTATGCTAAACTGAATTATTTGAAATAGAACTGTTTTTGACATTGAAACTGTACTTACACTAAACTGAATTGTTTAATATAGAACTGTTGTGACATTTAACTGCGTGCAAATATGTACTTATACTAAACTGAATTAGCTGAATTAGGACTGTTTAATAAACTGAATAGTTTGAAATAGAAATGTTTTTGACAATTAAACTGTGTTCTCATGCAAAACTGAAATGGATTTGGCTTTAAATAACCCACAAAGGTTGATATGCCATAAAACTCAACCAGAAAATCAACCATAAAATGGTTCATATAGATATGTTCCCTTTTGCACGCAAACACACATATGCACACACACACATTCAGAAACACCAACGTTGATATATGCACACGCACATAGAATTATTTCCAACACTTGATTTGGATATTTTCAGTAAATTGTCGATTGAGTTGGATTATTTTCATAAAATGTCATAATGGTGAGTTCAGTTATGGAAAGAACGAAATCTTCTCCAGGAAACTTTGAAAACTATTTCGATAAATAGTTTTTCACATAATCCTAAATATGAATTACACGAATATTTTCGCATTTGAATAATATTTCTTACTTTTTATTTCTAAATGAATATATATATATATATAATATGCAAAAAATATTTCTTTCTTTCATCTTCAATATTACATTCATTAAACAAAACTACGCTAATTTTGAACTTAAAAATACATTTTGAATAAAGTTATTTAAAATGTCTCATGATGAATAAACTGAGTGGAAATTCTGGCCCCAATCATTTAAAAAGAGTTTGACGAATCCAAAATGTACAAATGCTGACGGGAAAAGACCCTGTCACGAAATAGTTAATGTGCTGACCTTTGACATCTTAGTGAGTTCGAACTCTAGCTGTGCTATCACGTTCACGTTTGGAAAAATACTCTTGGGAATGGCATGAACACTTTTATCCCTCCTGAGCAGTGGGTTTTAGAGTACCACTCATCATCATCATCATCATCATGTCGCGCGGCCAGGACCCTCTCCCGTCACCCGTCTCTATTGTCCGTTGCTCCCGGTAAGTCTTCAAGGTTACATCCTGTATCGGCACAGAGCTGTTGTACATATGTTCTAGCTGGTCGTCCTGTCTTTACTCGTCCATCTGAAGGGGTCCACCGGAGTATGTGGAATTAGATTTTCGATGGTGATTATGTAGACGTTCAATGCATCTATCAACAGGTATGTTGGTATATAAGGATTTGATATCTAAACTAGCGAAATATTTGTTGTTCATATCAATGTCAGTTAGTTGATTAAGCAGTGATCTAATTCCACATTTCCTCTATCTATCTCTAAACTGATTAAAATTTCTACTTTATGCACTTCACACTGTTACTTCCAATACAACAACATATTTCATAATCAAAAATTTGATTTAGCAGAGTTCTTGCATGTATTTATCTAGAATTCTAAGAATCTGGCCCCTTTATATATATTATACCCAATATTGCACGTTACTTTAGATACATCGACGACATACTACATATCTAGCCACAATTTACTTGATTTACATAGCATCACTGACTGACTGAACAATGACAAACCTTCCATAAATTTCACATATGAACTTGAATCCAACAGCACCCTAACTTTTCTGGACATCTTACTTATTAGGAATATTAACAAACTAGAATTCAAGGTTTACCGTAAACCCACCTGCAAAAACGATCACACAAATTTATTCACACCACACAACAACATCAAAAGAGGTATCATCATAGATTTTTATCTTAGAGCGCTTGGTATTTGTTCCTCGAAATATTTAAATTCAACCGCATAGACAACTCCTTCCTTAACTTTCAATACCCCACATATTTTATACACTTTGCTAAATCTAAATAAGAATCAACCTCGAACTAATGCCCACTCACAATCTTATAAAACTAGTTCCCACCACAGATTCATAACTTTGTCTGACAATTCTTCTTCTCACAGCATAATAAGTAAAGTAAGTAAAGTTGGCAACCGTAGTCGAGGGCGACCAGAAGGCTCCCATTTCGATAGCTACTACACCGAGGAGTAGGGGAGGGCACTACTCCTTTCCTTAGAATGCTCCAACTTACCCTTGATGCATACCTTATGTTGCTGAGTCTTAAGCAAGGAGGTATCAAGTACCATTTTTAAAGTCTTTGGTATGACGCAACCTGGGATTGAACCTCAGTCTCCCGGACCATTGGCAAACACTCTACCCACTAGGCCAATGAGTCGATATCTAAACTACCTCTTTACCCTCTAAAACGATCCGCAAATTAGTACAATTTAGCCCTCAACGTAACATATTTTCAGACGTCGGTGTTTATTGTATCCCTTGTAAGAATTATAAATTAAGATATATTGGTAAAACATCTCGGAACCTTCACGTTCGCTTGAAAGAACACAAAAGAGACATAAGAATTGGTAACTTGAACAATGCACTATTTCAACATATTTCTCAATCTAATCACAACTTCGATTTCAATCCTGCAAAGACGCACATTTACATTCATAATAAAAGACTAAGATGAATATTCGAAGTCGTTGCTATTTCACTCTTTAATTCCCTAAATACTCGTCCGGACTTTTATAATATTTCTCCTTACTTGAGCAAATCCATTTTAAATAGCAACAATATATTCCATCTTTAATTAATATATTCTACATATATCATAATTTTATGCTTTCTCTTTTTCTTTTTGTCTTTCTTTCTTTACCTCCTTTTGATCCAAAATCTTTCTCGATAAACAAACAGAACATAAATTCTACACAATATTTCTAATAAGTCAAATGACGTCATTTAAAACAACAAACGGTGATTCACTAATTAAACGGACAATTTTTTCTTGTTATACAAAAAATTTCCCTGGGTTTTTGTATTTTGCACTTTTTACACATCCATCGTTGATTTAACATCACTAATATATCCCTCACAGTCCTGATGGTGGTTCATAAGAACCGAAACGCTATAGTGTCGACTTTGCTTCTCAATAAATCTCTCCTTCAGCTTGGATTACCTTGTTATTAATTTTTCTTTATATATATATATATATATATATATATATTCGTGTCTATTCACAAATCAACCCTTCTGGGAAAAGTTAAACCCAAAATCCCAAATAGCGTCAGTGGTCAACCTCTCATTCCGAGAAAAGAAAAAATGTTTGTGAAACTGTCAACTCCTGGGGCGTTGCTTTGTTGTGCGCATGCCCAAGAGGCAAGTGGGTTAAAGAAGACAGAGCACTGTAACTCACACAGGGCTGATCTACTTATCAGTGTAGGACGAGGAGTTTACATGTCATCTTATATGATGCTTTCGTATTGTTTGCTATATTACTTCAAATTTATTTAGATCACTGAACATTACTATTATCTGCCAATAAGTGGGAGTCATTCTAGTGAGTAGAGTGTTCTCCAATGCCCCGGGAGACCGGGGTTCAATCGAGTCATCCCAAAGACTCAAAACATGGTATTTGATACCTCCTTGCTTAACACTCAGCATTATAAGTTACGTATCAAGAGTAAAGTGCAGCAATCCAGGGAAAGGAGTAGCGCTCTTCCCAACATCTTGGTGTAGTAGCTATTGAAAAGGGAGGCTTCTAGACGCCCTCGACAATTTTAATATATATATATATATATATATATATATATATATATATATATATATATGTGTGTGTGTGTGTGTGTGTGTGTGTGTGTATGGATACAATTATGTACAATAATGAATCTGAAAATTATATCAAAATCTTTCATTTTACTATGTCTGATTTATACAATTAAAATGCACCACTGAATTAAAGGCACACACACACACACACACACACACACACACACACACACACACACACATATATATATATATATATATATATATATATATATATAACGTGAAAAGAATAGCCATGAAGCAATAAAAAGAACAAATTCATAACGACCATCTTATTTGAAAATTAAAAACCAATGAAAAAGAATATTACAAGCAAAACTGTAAAAATAATTTAAGTTACATTATAAACACAACAATGAAAATTATTTATATCTGTTATCATGAGAAATATTGTCAGTTTCACCAAAAATTCAGCATTATTCATCATTTTCATCACATTATATAAGTTTTCCTGTAATATGCAGCAGAAATATGCATGAAAATTTATTTAAATCCAATATAAAATGTACAGACACTTTATGAACGGTGGAATTGATAGAAAAAAACTATTAAACTAGTAAAAGGTGATGAAAGGAAAATATGTAGTGAATTGAAAAAGAAAGAAAACATAGAAATTTTCAATAACTTGCTAAAGGTAAAAATACTACAACTACTACAACTACTACCACTAATAATAATAATAATAATAATCATAATAATAATAATAATCATAATAATAATAATAATAATAATAAGAAGAAGAAGAAGAAGAAGAAGAAGAAGAGTGACAAACTAGTGAAATCTTACATGAGAAAATTTGGACATGGCTAATAAAGGGAAACCTTTAGAGAGAAACTGAATCTCTTCTGATAGCAGCACAAAACAATGCCATAAGGACTAACTATGTCTAAGCAAGAATAGACAAGACGCAACAAAATAGCAGATACAGATCATGCGATGAAAGAGACGAAATGATCAATCACATAATAAGTGAGTGCAGAAAATTATCACAAAAAGAGTCTAATACCAGACATGGCTGGGCGGGGAAGGTTATCCACAGGGAATTGTGCAAAATGTTCAAATTTGACCATACAAAAAAAAAAAAGTATATGCACAACCCTCAATCAGTCCTGGAAAATGACTCACACAACTCTTTGGGATTTTGAGACACAAACGCATCATCTAATCTCGGCCAGACGATCAGACGTAGTGATAGTCAACAAAAAAGAAAAAAAAATCTGCCAAATAGTGGACTTTACCATTCCAGTTAACAATAGGGAAAAACCGAAGGAAAGCGAAAAGTGACATAAGTAAATAGACCTTGTAGGAGAACTGAAAAAATGAAAGTGACAGTGATACCACTTGTAATTGACGCTCGTTACTGTCATCAAAAGTTTGGTGAAGGAACTGGAGGATTTGGAAATAAGAGGACGAATGGAGACCATCCAAACTACTGCATTGTTAAGATCGGCCAGAATGCTGAGCAGAGTCCAGGAAACCAATGAAACCACTAAACTATAGACTACGACTTCACAAATCCACAAAATTATACGATAGATAAAGAGATAGATGACAATAATAGAACTTGAAGATATGAAGTTGTTTTAAAAATTGTTTTATTTATCTATATCCATACAACCTTCAGGTTTTTAAAAAGAAAGAGACGAACAGACCAACTGAAATTTTCTGAAATAGATAAAGAGAAAAAGAAACAGATAAACTGAAATTAACCGACTAATATCTATATCTATCTATCTATCTATCTATATATATATATATATATATATATATATATGTGTGTGTGTGTGTGTGTGTGTGTGTGTGTGTGTGTTTCCAACCCTTTCGGACGAGCATGATTCGACACAATTACCGATTACCATACCAAGGTTAGAGAGCACTTTCTGCTCTGCTATTCAACGATTGCTGAAGGGAAAATAATTGGATTCATAGCTTTTCTAAGGGTATTAGTGCTATGGGAAAAGGCAAATAGCCTGGTCCAGGGTTTGAAATCGGATGATCAATTCCATTTTCTATGACGATAACCGGTATACTACGGGCGTCTTTCTCTCACTCTTTTACTCTCTCTCTCTCTCTCTCACACACACACACACACACACACACACACATATATATATATAGTGGGAAAGACATACAGACAGGCAGACAGGAACTAAGTCGGCCGGGACTGTAGACTACACTAACCGCATCTCTGTAGAGAGGTTAGACTCCCAATGAATGTCATGGACATGACATTAAACAATCGGATGGTAAGGCTCCAGGCTTGGAGATTCGGGGAATGTGAAGTACCCTTCAGTGCCATTGCTTTCTGGTCCACCCCGACCCAGAGTGGTAGCACATAACAGGGTCCTATCTATGGATCAAATAAAACAAACTGCGTGCAAACAAATGACTAATGTTAAATTGCGACTGTTATATAGCAATAGTTGAAACCATTTTACTGTATACAGAAAAGAGCTCGGGTTCGTTTAAGAATGTTATCTACAAAAAGTGTTTACAAATCATACATATATATATGTGTGTGTGTGTGTGTGTGTGTGTGTGTGTGAGTGTGCGTGTGTGTGTGTGTGTGTAAAAAGATTTGGAATTAAATAGCCTACAAAGATTGATGTGCTATGAGACTAAACCAAATCAAACCAAACCGTGATAGAGACTAATAGATATAAATAAAAAAACCGAAATAGATAGATAGATAGATAGATAGATAGATAGATAGATAGGTTGTTTTTGCCAAAAGCAATTAGAAACCTTAATAAAAAACGGTTAGAATATTTAGACAAAAGATTGGAAGGGAATTCGGCATTAAGAAATATGCAATGCAAATAATGGTTAGTAAGGAAAAAGAGAATGAAGAAAAGGAGTCCAAAATAAAAAAAATCATCAGAATTCTTGGATAAGAAATAAGAGAAAAAGTTAAAAAGGGGATGTGATGAGACTTGCTGTCACTCAGAATTTCGTGAAAGGCCACCGGTTAATGCTGGTGAGAAAAAAAAACTCGCAAGGAGTAAAGCGAATGCAGAAAATTAGCATAGAACGAGTATAAAACTAGACACAACTGAGTGGGCAAGGTGATCAACAGGGAATTGTGCAATAAATTTAAATTTGTCGATACGAACAAATGGTATATGTACAACTCAGAATCTGCGCTGGAGTATGAAACGCACAAACTCCTCTGTGATTTTCCGATACAAACGTATCATCAGACGACCAGACCTAGAAATAATCAACAAAAAATAAAGTAAGAGAGAGAGAGAGAGAGAGAGAGAGAGAGAGAGAGAGAGAGAGAGAGAGAGAGAGAGAACTTGCCGAATTGCGGACTTTGCTGTTCCGGCTGACCACAGAGTAAAATTGAAAGATAGCGACAAGAAGGACAAGTCACTCGACCTTATTCGGGAATTGAAAAAATGTGGAACATGAAAGTGACGGTGATATTAATTGTAATTGTAGCTCTTGGTACAGTCACCAAGGGATTGGTTAAGGGACTGGAGGATTTGAAGATGAGAGGACGGGAGAAGACCATCCAAACTACAGAACTGTTGAGATCGGCTAGAATCCAAGAATAATCATGGAGACTTGCTGTCACTCAGACTCCAGAACGATGGTATAAAAAACTTTCAAATAAGCAAAATAATAATAATAATATTAACAACAACAACAACAACAACAACAACAATAATAATAATAATAATAATAATAATAATAATAATAATAAGAAGAAGAAGAAGAAGAAGAAGAAGAAGAAGAAGAAGTGTATGGAGTTGTTAATAGATTTATATATAATGTCTACAGGAAGAAATCCAACAGTCAGACGCCGGAAAAGTCAAAATTAATTTGTAAATTTAAGAAGCGTCGCATTTGAATTAGGACTTTTAAGTAGTGAAGAGAGTTCGTGTCTTGCTGTGGGTTAATTCTCTTTGTTTTGTAAGCTGCAGTTGCTGGTCGTCAATCAAAATAGCAGGTAAGAAAAAAGAATAAGGAAGCAAAGTTGAAGGCAATGAAAACATTGATTCGAAATATCATACCAATATTATGCGCACATTTCGCCAAGAGCCTTATCATGGTTCCGGCCTCTTGGCGGACGTCAGACGTTATCTCTTTGTCTTCAACGATTCTTGATAGCTTTAGAGAGTGGGGATTGAAGATTCAGCATCGGTTTATGGAGTGGAGGGTGGAGAGTCATTTCTTTGTCGCGATGACAATGCTAGACAAGAGAGGGTTACGTTCACACCGCCTATCCCCTCGTGCAACTAACACCAAAAGCATTCTGTAAAACCTCAATGTGTACTCTTGCTTCCAAGATCAAAGAATAACCACAGAAAAGGCATGAAAAACAGAATTCTTCTGTTAGTTCCTATTTACTAAAATTACCGATATCTATTTTCATCATTGTCGTAGCCATCAGGATGTTTTTTCATCATCTTTCTTATCTTCGTTTTTTATTTCCTTCTCATTTTGACATCATCACTTCATTTTTTTGCTTCTTAAACGTTTTTTTTTCTTTTTATTCCATTTTTACTTCTTTTTCTTCATCTTTTATAACTTCGTTAATTTCCTTTTACCTTTTTTCTTCTCTATACGTCTTTCTTTTTCTTTTCTTTTTTTCCCTATCTTTTCTTCCACTTTCTTGTCTTATTCCCCAATTTCTTCATCTTCTTCATCTTTTTCTTCTTCTTCTTCTTCTTCTTCTTCTTTACAACTTTTCACCTTTCTTCTTTTATACATTTTTTCTTCTTTCTTTTTCTCTTTCTTCTACCTCACACTTTTCTTTTTTATCATTTGACAATAATTCTTTGTGCTCATTGATATTTTCTTCACCATTTTGTTTCTTTTCACTTTCTCTTTCTTAGCACTTTTTTGTTGGGCGCATTTTTCATATTGTTTTTTCTTCACAAATTTCCTATTTCTTTCCCTCCCATTTCTTTAGTTCTTCTTGGCCTTTTTCTCCGACTGCCATTGTTGCTCTGATTTTTTAAACAAATTTTCTGCTTCTTCGTTTCAGTTCTTTTATACATTTCTTTTACTTTTGTTTTTCTGTTTTTATTTTATTATTCTTCACCATTTTCTTCTTTTTCTCTTTCTTCTTCGGACAATGCCATTAATCCTTTATCTGATAACATTTGTCTTTCTTTTTCTTTTTTCTTGTGTTACTTTCTTAACGTATTTCTTGATTTTCATCCTAATTTTCTTCATTTTCTCTTTCTTTTAATCATAATTTCATTTCTTCCTTCTTCCATTTTTCTGTTTTTCCATTATTTTTACTATGTCTGTTTCTTGATTTTTCCTTCTTTGTTTCTTCCTGACTTCCATCTCTGTACCGTGTCTCCTCCTTCCCATTTCCCTCATCCATAGTAGATGTTTGATCCTTTAAGAATAGATTTAAAGAAAACAGTTTAATAGGTAAAGCACTACCAATAATATTGGGGGTGGGGCTAAGATTCAAAAAGTATTACTTGCTATAATGTTTACCCAACCCCTCCACTCGGGCAGGATATGACACAAGGTTGATTTTTAAGCGGAGTTTATCAGGTTTGAATTCAGAGTATACCTTCTACTAGACTAGTTGTCTGACCAAGGCTGAAGAACCCAGTCTGTCCTACTATTTACCCATATCTGCAGGGAGAATAATTGGATTCATACCTTTCCCAAGGGTATTAGTGCTATGTGAAATGCAATCAGTCTCGTCCAGCACATAGCACTAATACCCTTGGGAAAGGTATGAATCCAATTATTCTCCCTCCAGATATGGGTAAATAGTAGGACAGACTAGGTTCTTCAGCCTTGGTCAGACAACTAGTCTAGGAGAAGGAAAACTCTGAATTCAAACCTGTTAAACTCCGCTTAAAAATTGACCTTGTGTCATATCCTGCCCGAGCGGAGGGGTTGGGTAAATAGGATTACTCCAGAAGTGTATGGTGTATATAATTTTCTCTGAAATCAGAATTATCAGCCATATATGTAACATGCCAATCTTGTCCATTAGAGTTTATATTTTTATGAATTCATTGCACTATTGTGAAATTGTACTGATAACATACCGTATTTATCTGAGTGGCCACTGAGGTGCTTTAATGTTCCAGTTAGTTTAGGGTCATTGCATCAGCTGTTGCAGACGGCTTGTGATGTTGGGTTAATATAAAACATAATTTGTATTACTGTTTTTACTATTTAAATTAATCTTTGTGTTAATTTGTTAAATATGTTAACCAAATACAAGTTTAAGTTGGAAATGGTTGGATAGTCTGTTGGAGTAAATGGTGTATATCAAATGTTAGAAGCACTGTCCCACTGGTTGGCCATTACGTGATAAAGGGGCGGATTTGAATCCTCCTCCTCCTGTATAAGTCGACCCCTAAATTTGTAGAGATTTTTTCGGTTTTTAAAGTTGACTTCTACGTCGCGATTTACGGTAAGCCAACGATTGAATTTTTCAGTTTTGAAGTAATGGGCATTTTTGAATGAGGGTAAATTTGTTGACGTCATGTACGTGGTGCTTTCTATAAGTTTCCAGACTTTTTTTGTACAGGCATTTAAAGGTGTCGTAGACTCTTGATAATTCACTATGTTATTGCTATACATCTTATGAGATGACTGACCAATTTTTATGATTTCAGCTTCAAATGAACAGCTACAGCAGCAATTGGAACACACCCTACTAAAGCCCGATTGTCACAGATGGTGAATTTCAGAAATTCAATCTGGACGTGAGGACACTTTAAAAGGACGATATACGATAAAATTCTGCTCTAAACTTGAAAAAAATGCTACAGAAACATATAGAATGCTTCAGACTTCTTTTCGACCATTTTGCATGAATCGAGCATCAGTTTTTGAGTGGCATAAGAGATTCAAGGAAGGCAGGGAGTCTGTGAGGGATGATGAGAGGTGTGGGAGGAGTAAGGAAGTCAGTACACCAGAGTTGATTGGCCAAAGGGTTAGGGTTAGGGTTACTATGTTGAGGTTTTAAGGGAGTTCAGCAAGAGATTCCGTCGGAATAGGCCAGCACACTTGAAATCGGGTCAGTGCCATTTCCACCGGGACAATGCACCAGTCCACAACTTCATCCTTGTCACAGACTATTTGAGCAAGATGGGCATTAAGACAGTTCCTCAGCCTCCCCCTAGTCCAGGCCTTGCTCCCTGTGACTTTTGGTTATTCCCTAAGCTCAGAGGCTGTCATTATGAGACAATTGGGGAGATGAAAGAGACTGTGACGAAGGTCATTGACACACTCACACTAGAGGACTTCGATGGGGCCTTCCAGTAGTTGATAGAACGGTACAACAAGTGCATTGCAGCCGGAGGAGATTACTTCGAAGGGGACGAGAGTTTCATGTTTGTTCTATCAATAAAAGCGGCCATACGAAAAAAGTCTGGAAACTTATCTAATGATCAACGTAATTTATAGAATTATTTCTTTACTTGTAGTTTTCCCCTGATCTTGAGAGTGATCAGAATTAAATACTGAGACAATATTTAGATTCATTGAATTGAGAAATGAGTTCTTTTGAATGTCATCATCATCATCATGTCGCGCTATGAACCTCTCTCACCAACCTATAGTCCATTGCTTCTGGCAGGTCCTCAGAGCTACATCCCGTATCGGCACAAAGCTGCTGTATGTAGGTTCAAGCTGGTCATCCTGTCTTTGCACGTCCATGTAAAGGGGTCCACAGGAGTACATCACTTATGAGCTCGTCCCTACTCTCCAGCAGTGTGCAGCGTGTCTGGTTCGTTTAATTTTGATAGTTTTCGTGACGGGAGGTAGGTGGCCATACAGCTGCTGCTTTGTGGGATACTGTCTCCAGCACTTGTTCATTATTGCTCGTAGCATTCTTGTATAGTTGCCGTCAAGTTTTTTCTCCATACGTTTAGTTAGCGTCCATGTAGTGCATCCATATAGCAGTATCGGCACGACCGTTGCTTGGAAGAAACTGCGTTTTATTTTATCAGTCAGGTCTGACTTCCATATGACCGATAGCCTATCTAAAGCTGTCCATGCCTTTGCTAGTCGCGTGTCGATGTCTGTCTCGGTTGACGAGACATTGCTCCCTAGGTAAGTGAACTTGTCAACTAGTTTCAGAGGGCTATCGTTAAGTGTGGAGATGTCACCTGTTTGATTAAAGCACGTATATTCCGTATTGTGTGCAGTGACATGGAGGCCGATGCCAGCAGCGTCTCGTTCCTGACTATGTAGTAGGGTTTCGGCTTGGGCGGGTGCATTTGCCAGAAGCGCTATGTCATCGACGTAGTCGGTGTCGGTAATTGTTTTTGCGGGGTACCTTCTGCTTCTGTCTTTTGTTAGCTTGAAGCTGTTTTCTTTGATTTTATCGATAGATGTTATAAGCCCGTAGTCTAGACAGATGATGAAGAGGTATTGGGGCTAATGTGTCTCCTTGCTGTACACCTGCTACAATGTCGAAGTCGTCTGTGTCTCCATCCGGAGAACGGACTTTTACTTAGGTGTTTCTGTAGAGCATCATTATGGCTGCGACGGTTTCTTTTGGTAGGCCGTAGGCAAGTGGAATTTGCTCCATCTTTTCCTTTGTGAATGGAGTCAAAGGCCTTAGTAAAGTCGACAAATAATATTGTTGCCTCTAGATTTTTTGCGCGTACACCTTCAAGAATTCAACGGATAGTCAAAATTTGTGACCTCATAAACAGAATAACTTATATAAATATATATACACATATATATATAAGCACACACACAAATACGCGTGGAGGTACCCTTAGCTTAATAGTTGGAAATGGAATCGGTAGGAAATGGAATAGGTGTCCTGATTTCAAACCTAGACGAGACTATGTTTTTGTTTCCCCACCTCATCCATGAGAAAAATAGTTGAGAAGAATAGGTTCTTTAGCCTTTATTATACAACCAGTGAAAGAGAAGGAAAACTCTTAATTAAAACCAGCTGTACCTCCCTTGAAAAATTGACCTCATATTGCATCCTGCCTATAATCATAAAACGGATTCTTATGAACTCTTTCGGTGATATAGATAATTTTATGCTTTGTGAAAACAGATAAACTTAATATAACCCATGAGAGAGTGATGTGCCGTTAAAGAAATAAACAAAATAAAACCAACTTAAGCTCATTCCACCTGTCGAGGTTCGGCTAAATCTACGATGAGTTGTGTCGTAAAAAGACCGAATTACGTGTACGAATTATTGCCCCTAGAAATGTGTGATACTCTTCTCTTTTGTTGGTACAAATCTCTCATCAACTGACTTAATCTGGTCTGGTGGCATTTGATAGATTCACTTGAACGATTCTGAGGTTTGGAATTGAGAATTTTTCTTTCTCCCAGACTAGTTTCCTTATCAAAGTTAGAGAGCCCACTCTACACAAGTATTTTAGTCATAGCCAGAGGGAGAAGAGATGGGTTAATCTTTTCCAAGGGTGAAATGAAATAGAAGCAGGATTCATTTCCTCAGATCGATAACCGTTTCAGCATGCACATGTACACGCATATATACTCCCGCCCAAGCCGAATCCGTCCTACATAAACTGAAACAAGCAGCAAGAAGCATTGGTCCCTACGTGAACGCAGATAAGACAAAGCAAGACATGTTAAGCACTGCTGGGGAAGTAAGGACCAACTCAGAAGCGACCTTCTCCAATAAACACACGTGTTGGTCGATGCTTCTAACTGGGATCAAATATATATATATATATATATATATATATATATATATATATATCTCATATAAGTAGGTACACGCTTTCCAATTCTTTTTTTCATAAAACTCTTTTACAATGATGTCACAGTCCCTCATGCCAGCCACAAGGCCCTGGGGGACTTCTCTGGCAGCTTATTGGTTTACCATCATATGTCAGCCATAATATTGAACAGGCAGGTGTGGATTGTGATTGCTAAAATATTTTGAATATCGAAGATAATGATTACTCTGTTCATCAGTCATTTTGCCTAAAGCTTACTATATTATATCGTTCTTTCCCACATTTCTGGAAATAAAGAATCGCATCTTAACTTTCCTAAAAATGTGAGTAGTATCACCTATATGTGTGTGCAAATATATTTACCCAATCGCTCTGTCTCGGGCGGATTGTGACACAAGTTAAATTTCTAATCAGTGTAAAGCTGGTTTGAATAAAGTTTTCCGTTTCTTCGACCGGTTGCTGAACTAAGGCTAAAGATCACAGCCTGCCCAACTATTAACTATATCTAATGGAAGAAGAGATGTATTCACGCCTTTACCAAGAGCATTTGCACAAAATAAAATGCAAACAGCCTCGTCCAGAATTTGAACCCGGCAAGTCGTGGCCATATCTACAACACTACACGTTACTCCATCAATATATGGATACGTATGCTTGTTTGTATGGTTGTGTGTAAGTGTGAGCGCGCAACTGTGCAAATGCATGTGTCTAAGGCTGTTTGTATGTGTGCAGTTGTGTGTGCATGTATATACATGAATATGTGTGTGCGTGCGCGTTTTGATGTTTCTTTATTACTTATATATTTTTACGTATATTATTTTAAAAGAAAAAACAAAAAACGAAAAAAAAAAACGGGAGGAAGCCCAGTCGTTTAAATCCATTCGATATCGCTCAACCGGCACTGACCATCCACGGGTGCCTATCAATCGCTCGGGACGTATGTCTTTGGTTCGGCTCGTGACTGACACTGACCGAATGTCTAATCGTTTTCTGTTAACCCTTTGATATAGAAAGATCTGTCCGATTGAAACAAGCTTGCCAATGTACTCAGTGGCCCTGTACATCTTCCTCTCTCGTCATCTAAGAGATGATGATAAAACCAGCAGCAGCAGCAGCAGCAACAGAAGAAGAAGAAGAAGAAGAAGAAGAAGAAGAAGAAGAAGAAGAAGAAGAAGAAGAAGAAGAAGAATGATAAAGCGTGCCCATCTTAATTTGAAAAAAGAGTACAGCTTTTATCCTTCTGTTCAAATCAGTCATTGTGAGGATAAGCGCGTGGTATATAACAGATCTTTAGAGCATTATTTGCCCGAAAGCAAAAAGATTCTAATCTTAAAACAACAAAAAGTGACTCGTGGCTGATGAACTTCAGTATTTCCCACCGGCGCAAGTGTTTAGGTTTCAATTATGGGTTAAACCTAGCATTTTGCACGTTTTATTTTCAAAACAAGTTATGATTCTCACTTGCAAGATTTGTGCAATATAATTTTTCGCTATAAAACCGAGCAAACCCTTACAGTAAATTTTTAACTAATACAAAAAAATATGTCATGCACTTGACCTTAGAACATAAAATATGTATTTACCAAACACCACTGTTACTGGCAGGATGTTACACAAAGTCAATTTTTAAACGAAAATAAAAACTGGTTTGAATAAGAGTTTTCCTTTTCATAGAATGAAGGCCTTACAAAAGCTAAAGAACCCAGTCCTCCATACTATTTTACCCAAAGTTTTGAGTTGAAAAAAGTATAAAATAAAGAAATGGTTTCTAACCAACTGCGAAACCCAGGGTGGGTTAATCAGCTAGTTTGTCGTGCAAGTCCTAGACAAAACTGTTTGTGATTCCCTTTGCACTTATGCCCCTTGCAGAGGGTATGAATCGATCTCTTCTCTCCTAAACTAAAGATTAACAGTAGAGCAGACTAGACTCTTTTACCTTGTGTCACGTGATAGCCCACGGAGACGATAGAGGTAAGATTAATACTATCCTCCCGTTGAATTAACAGTATCTAGCCGTCAAAAAAAAAAAGTGACCGTTAAGGAAGAATGTAGGTCACAGAGGGGTATCAACAGGTGTTGGTACTTAGTAACCTCATGTCGCCGGACACCAAGGGGGAGAAGAGAGAAGCCAAATGATTGGCTGGGACCTCAAAACGGAAGTGGGGACCCCTTCCCCTCAGCGGAAGTAAATAATAAGAAAGCCAGTTTTTGAGCAGGGTTCGTAGCGGGCAGACGAACCATAGCCATTTTACTCCGGGTGGAAGACAAAAGAATTACTGAGACATGAGGGACCCCAAGCTCTTCAAGCCAGTGTAAAAAAAAATAGAACAAAGTCTATTAGCCCATGAAAGAAGAAAGATTCTCCAGTGGAACCCCGTCGAAAAATAAGATAAGTAACTTTGGGGACATTTCTCCTTTATACCAAAATTTTGTATACCTCTCTCTCTCTCTCTCTCTCTCTCTCTCTCTCTCTCAATTTGAAGAAAAACAGAAGTCAAGAAAAGACATTTATATTCGTGGACTGTCCAATTATTATACGTTTTGACATTTTGAAAGTGTATATAACTGTAGTAAAGGAATTCATGTATTTTTATGTACCACGTGGTCTATGTTGTTACTTCATGCTTTCTTTTCAGCTTCTATTCGCCTTATGTTATCTTGCTTAGAATTGTCCTATTAATTCCTTAAAAATATCACGCGGGAAACCGGAGTTGCCGACTGCTACAATATAATATTATTACGACTAAAACCTATAGGTCCATATTCTTCTGTTGTCTAGGGGGAAGAAGTTTAGCGGCCTGGTGGGTGTGTGATAGTGTGAAATTTGAAACCCCTTTGCCAGCGGCGGTCAGTCTGGCCCTAAATTAATACCTCACGTAATATGCCAGTTCTTATATGCCTGAGAGAAAAACTCTGAACGAGGACTTATTCCATAGGGGATCAAGTGCCAACCTGCCCCGTCTTCACACGTGCGAAAATAAAGTCCCGTTTTGGGATTTTAGTCAATTTGCCGTCACACTTGGTATGGCAATTGGTCTCTGGGAATGAAAACTCTCAATTTAAACCAGTTCTACTCCGCTTTAATGTTGACGTTGTGTTGGATCCTGCCTCTGGGGGAGGGGTTGGCTTAATACTTATCTGCTAGTTTAAAATATTTGCAAGATTAGTGCAACATATTTCTCTTATCTTCTTGCTTTTGTATATCTGGATCTAAATGAATTACAAGTCACGTGACCCAATTTTATATCACACTTAGTTATTATTATTACTCCCTTGAGAGTTTTTTTTTTTACACCAACGTAAGTCGATGGTCTACCACGAGAGGTTGAATGACGGTAAGTCTGCTCAAGTCTCTGGGACTCTTCTCAGTATTCTGGTCGATCTTAATGCTGTAATTTGGATGGTCTCCAATATTCCCATTTCCAAGTCTTTCAGACCATTTACCAATTCTTTAAAGACTGTACCGAGAGCACGAATTACAAGTGCTATATCACCGTCACCTTCATGTTCCATTGTTTTCAATATCATTATTATTATTATTATTATTTGAAGATCTGGTTTGGTTTGTTTGGTTTTATGGCATATCAACCTTTGTAGGTTATTTAACGCCAAATCCATTTTTATGTAAATAATCTGTTCCATTGAAAACAGTTCAGTTTAGCATAAATACACAGTTTAATTCTCAAAAACATTTCTATTTCAAACTATTCAAGCAGTTATATGTAACAATTCAGTTAAGTGTAAATACAGTTTTAATGTCGAGAGAAAGTTCTATTTCAAATAATTCAGTTAAGCATGAGCACGCAGTTTAAGTGTAAGTACGGTTTAAGTGTCAAAAACGTTTCTATTTCAAGCTATTCAGTTTACTCAATTCATTTTAGCATAAGTATGCTGTTAGTTCTATTTGACCCATAGATAGAGCCCTAACAGGTGCTACCACTCCGGGCCAGAGTGGACCTGGGAACGATGGTAATGAAGGGGTACTCCGCATTCCCCAAAGCTCCTGCACTACTGGAACCTCACCATCAGATTGTTTAGTGTCATATCCAGGACACTCGTTGGGGGGGGTCTTACCCCTCTGCAGAGAAGCAGTCAGTGTATTCTACAGCCCCAGCCGACTGGGCAATTGAAGTTCTGGATACTGTCATTATTTTATCACAAATTCAACTATCACATTAATTGTTTTGATCATTATATTTATTGTTTTGATCATTATATTTATTGTTTTGATCATTATATTTCAGTTGATGCATTCTGCTAGCACCCTCGATTTATTTCAAATTCTGAAATGAAATATTGTCATTTATATCCAAGTTTATTTAATAACTGTTTTCATCTTTGTTGTTTTAAACGTTATATTTTCTCATTGTCTCAAATGTATTCTCTTTACTGTGATCTTACCAAATAAACTTTTTCTTATGTTGCTTATTAATCTAATTCAAAACCCCACACATCTGAGAAACACAGATTCAAAATACATGTGAAGTCATTTATTTATTCAGTTAGATAAGAGATTTTTCCGATTTCCTACCCAAACAGAATTGACATGAAGTCATTTTATTGTGGGATAAGGTGGGGGCTACACTCGAATCGAGATATGCATGGCCTTTACAAAAAATCCTTGCTCCCCTAGGTATTCCCCTCCAGGGGCACCTCCGGGTCCTATTTTATTTGATAGATAATTTTATTGCATAAATAAAAGAAAGAAAGAAAGAAAGATAATAAGAAAGAGTGGAAAACTCGTCATATGTAACAGATAGTATTAAAGAAAACAGCAAAAATATCTACCCAAATACTTTACTCAAAACAACCATGAGAAAGATACTCGGTTGAATAATTGGTGGGACAAGAATTATGAATTATTTGATTTACTTCAAACTTCAAAAGAACCTTTTAATATACATCTATATAGTATAGTCCTTAAATGAATACACACCGAAAATTTTTCTTTCATAAAAAGTTAATTTTTTTCCAAAGCAAAGATGCCAGAATTTTATGATTTATTATGACGTTTATTGAATCAAAATTAATGGTATATAAATTAATAAAATTAGTATCATGGTGAATAATACTTTACTCAATGGAAACTCACTTACGAAAAATAGAATTGCATGAAGATATTTAAGGAAGCGTACATATTTTTGGAAAACTACATATATTCTGTTAACAAAATCCTGGGGAGTATATTAATAAATAATAAATAATAATACCCGTTTTATTATGCAATATTTCAACTGAAATAATGAAAATACTTATATCTAGGTTCAGAAAAAAAATCAACTTTTTATAAAAAGTTGTTTAGTGTATATATTTGTGCATGCGCGTATATATATGTATGTGTATGTGTGATTGTGTGATTGTGTAACCGTAACCCAACAAATATAGCATATCCTAACCAGATTTTTTATAAGAGCAATACACTTTGAAAATAAAGCAACTTCCAGTCCAAGTTGCAACTGCATGATAATTCTGAGGATTTGCATTCAAGCTGGACATAATTTCTTATTTATACAAATTCTTGATATAATGAAAATCACTGAAATGCGAATAAAAATATTAAACATCAATATCATCATGGACCACTTTAGCAAGACGGACCCAACGACTTCAGTCGTCTTGTAGCTAATAAATTACTTATAGGGAAAATGTGTTTGTACTTTAGGATATTTTCAGGATATATTGTCGGTTTGATACTAAAATTTGTGTGTGATATTCTACGCTGTTAGACTCTGTGTACTGACTTGCTGAGTGAGTCATTCACCCTAGAAACAGAATTACAAAGTTATATAATTGTCAGCAACTGACTCGAAAATCTCGTAGGTCATCACGCATTATTTTGTAAGTCACGTATGACACATTATGCACAAAACACAATATGCAGATATTCTAGTTGTCCATTCACACTATACAAATTAACGAACTGTGTGTGCATGTCTTATTGTTGTGAAAACGGCTCAACTAATTTTCAACAAATTTGGTTCACATGTGAGTCTGACTTCATTACACGTTTTGGTAAAGTAAAGTGATACCTACCTTCCCAAAAATTTAAGGAAGAAAAAAATCTAAATCAGACTCACTGATAAATTGAAAATATTCAGGGATGAAAATCAGATTTTGATTACAGCGTTGCTTTTCTTCGTATTTCTATCTTCTTGTCTCATGAGATATGTATTCGCATGTTCAGACGATTTAATTGAATAAGAATACTCAAGAAATGACCAATATTTTTTACCACAAATACAATAGTCACAGGAATAGGAAAAGGTGTTTTTATAACAGATATAATAATTTTGTAACTTGAAATATAGGGATTGTTTTATTCCTGTATACTTCTTGTAGTGTAGCGTTATTATCCGAATGAAGGTCTGTAGCGTTGTCAATGCCGAAATTATCTTGGAATGCCAGGTATTCGTCATCTATTATGCAATCATTAGAATTTGCTTGGGGTCTACAGTCCGTACTATGTTTCGTCACTACTAGATTTGGCTATCATCTTGTTAAAGGCATGTCATAATAATAGAATAAAGATAAAAGAAGTAAATAAATGGGTAAACGCTCTCTCTTTCTCTCTCTCTCTCTCTCTCTCTCTCTCTCTCTCTCTCTCTCTCTCTCTCTCTCTCTTGATTATCTTACTTGAATGACAGTAAAATAGTTGTTATATCCATTTTCACTCATGACAGACGGAGGAAATTACATATGTCTGGTGGTAGTTTCTTGTTTTATAATATTTATCATAAGAAATAAAATTTAAGAACGATGAATAGGTCAGTGAAAAATGTTAAGTAATTTTAATTGTAGAAACGCCCCCAACGTATGAAGCTGAATTTTTCATTTAAAAATATGAATAAAAATGTGATGTCTACAGTTACGGGAAAAAGAGGAATTGATATGTTTTGAGTGTCTGATGTTTAGTTGAAGAGAAACTTGTTACTTCAGTTGAAATCATTAATTACAATCGGTTTCTTGCGTTTTCAAAGCTTCTGGAAGTATGTATTTACCCAAACTCCTGCCCCGGGCAGGATGCGACGCTAGGTCAATTTTTAACCCGTGTGCAACTGCAAATTCAGAATTTTCCTTCTCATAAACTGGTTTCTTAACCAAGGTTATAGAGCCCAGTCAGCACTTTTATTCACTCATACGACATTGAAATGCAAACGTCTTTGTCTAGGATTGGAAATTTAGTCATATAATTATTTCCCAAAAAGACAACCGTTAAACCAGGCGCTTTCATGGCTTTGATCTCCTGTCCCATTCCATAACATTTAAACTACTGACCATTTTTCACACAAAAAATTAAAGCAAGACAGAATTAACTACGAAGGATAACACACACACATACACACACAAACTCTCTCTCTCTCTCTCCCTCTCTCTCTCTCTCTCCCTCTCTCTCTCTCTTGATCGGTTGCTCGCATATTCAAACAGTCCAGTTGTCTTGGGCTGTAGAATACACCGACTGCATCTCTGCAGAGGCGGAATCCTCTCCGACAAGTGTCCTTATATGACATTAAACAATCTGATGGTGAGGCTCCAATAATGCTGGAGTTTTGGGGAATGCGGAGTATCCCTTCATTACCATCAGGTCTACTCTGATCCGGTATGGTAGCAAATGATAGGGTCCTATCTCTGGATCAAATTGAACTGTTTGAAATTTAAACTGAGGGCAAGCAAATGAATTATGCAAAATTTAATTGTTTGAAATAGAACTGTTTGACCATTTAACTGTGTGTAAACAAATGTCTGATAATTAATTGAATCTTTAGGTATACTTAGCAATACCTGGAACTATTTGACTGTGTGTCAAGGGATGATGGTTTGGTTTGGTTTGTTGGGTTTTATGGCATATTAACCTTTGTAGGTTACTTAACGCCAAATCCATTTTTATGTAAATAATCTGTTCTATTTAAAACAATCCAGTTTAGCATAAGTACACAGTTTAATTGTCAAAAACATTTCCATTTCAAACTATTCAAGCAGTTATATGTAACAATTCAGTTAAGTGTAAATACAGTTTTAATGTCGAAAAACAGTTCTATTTCAAATAATTCAGTTAAGCATAAGCACGCAGTTTAAATGTAAGTACGGTTTAATTGTCAAAAACATTTCTATTTCAAGCTATTCAGTTTACTCAAACAATTCAGTTTTGCATAAGTATGCCGTTAGTTCTATTTAACCCATAGATAGGACCCTTACTACTCCGGGCCATCAGATTGTTTAGTGTCATATCCAGGACACTCGTTGGGTGGGGTCTTACTTCTCTGCAGAGGTGCAGTCAGTGTATTCTACAGCCCCAGCCGACTGGGCAAGCCAAGGGATGAGCTTAGGCTCATTTAATAACGTTATCAACAAAATGTGTTTACAAATCATGTATATTCAATATGTATGTATAAAGAAGATTTAGTATTAAATTATCTACAATGGTTGATATTCCATAAAACCAAACGAAACCAAACATTTACACTCATATGGAAAGAACGGAAATAATTAGATGTGATTAAAAGATCATAAGATGCACTGGAAAAATATTCACCCAAAGGGTGTACTAAAAAAAATAATGATGAAGTTACCAATCTGACAAATTGCTAGTATAAGAAGTTTAGTTGGTTGATGATGTTTAATGCCAAATCCTGTTTATATATATATATATATATATATATATATATATATATATATATATATATATATATATTAAATAAACATGATTTGTAAAAGAAGAGTTTGTAGACAAAATAATTCTTAAACGGCCTTGAGCATACAGTTAAATGGTGGCCCAGTTGACTGGGGTTGAATACACCGACTGCTTCTATGCAGAGGGATAAGACCCCTCCCCCGAACAAGTGTCCAGGATATGACATAGAATAATCTGATGGTGAGGCTCCAGTAATGCTGGAGCTTTGGGGAATGCGTAGTACCCCTTTATTACCATCGCTCCCAGGTCTACTCTGACCCGTAATGGTATCACCTGATAGGGTACTATCCATGGGTCAAACAGAACTAAACAGTGTACTTATGCTAAACTGAATTGTTGGAAATAGAATTGTTTTGACATTTAACTATTTGTAAACAAAAACTATACTTATACTTAAGTTGGAGAAAGGTCATTTACTTGCACACCGATAAATTGTTTCAAGTATACAAAATGAATAGATATTTCGATTTGACCCGTAGACGGGATCCTTACAGGTACTGTCACTCTGGATCAGAGTGGAACCGAGAGAAATAGTAATAGAGAGGTTCTCCACGTTTCCAAAGGCTCCGGAACTGGAACCTCAACATCAGATTTCAGTTTAATGTCATACACAAGGCATTAAATGGTTTCAAGTATTACTATATAACTCAAATAATTCTCGTTAAAATTATTCATTTGTTTGCACGCATTTAAATGGTATTAGATAGCATCGTTATCTAATATCAACATTTTAATTTAATATCAATTATTTTCTTGTGTACAGTTAAATAGTTTCAAGTACATTAAATGATTAGATAGTTCTATTTTAGCCACAGATGGGATACAAACAAGTACTACCACTTCGGATCAGAGTAAATGGTATGAAGAGGTACATCACATTCTTTAAAGCTCCAGAACCGGAGCCTTACCATCTTTAATATGATGGTATATTGGTATAGATGTGTATCTATGAAAGTATATATATATATATTGGTATAGATGTGTATCTATGAAAGTATATATATATATATATTGGTATAGATGTGTATCTATGAAAGTATATATATATATATATTGGTATAGATGTGTATCTATGAAAGTATATATATATATATTGGTATAGATGTGTATCTATGAAAGTATATATTGGTATAGATGTGTATCTATGAAAGTATATATATATATATATATTGGTATAGATGTGTATCTATGAAAGTATATATATATATATATATTGGTATAGATGTGTATCTATGAAAGTATATATATATATATATATATTGGTATAGATGTGTATCTATGAAAGTATATATATATATATTGGTATAGATGTGTATCTATGAAAGTATATATATATATATTGGTATAGATGTGTATCTATGAAAGTATATATATATATATTGGTATAGATGTGTATCTATGAAAGTATATATATATATATATTGGTATAGATGTGTATCTATGAAAGTATATATATATATATATATATATATATATATGTGTGTGTGTGTGTGTGTGTGTGTGTGTGTGTGTGTGTTGGTGTATTCATGCACTATGTAACAAGACGATGGAGGAGAAAGTAGTTAAGCTACCCACCGCCAGCCGGCCAACCAGAAGGTCAATGTGGCTTTGAACCGACAGACCTCGTGACCTTGAATGAGCATAAGACTAACCGTTGGAAAGGGAACAAAGAAACAGGAAATGACCAAAAATTTCCTGTTTCTAGAGTCGGATAAAATGATCCAGAAAATACTGGAGAACAGACTACCCCGGCGAAGACTTAAAAGCTGGACTCTCCCCAAGTGAGAAGTCTCGAGCCACTGATAATAACGAGGAATC
The DNA here is from genome assembly GCA_963585895.1 of Sepioteuthis lessoniana. Lineage (NCBI taxonomy): Eukaryota > Metazoa > Mollusca > Cephalopoda > Myopsida > Loliginidae > Sepioteuthis > Sepioteuthis lessoniana. Next base: position 3,832,164 of record OY757930.1, read on the forward strand.
TAGAGAAGTGAGTTTCTTGGCAGGAAACAGACAGACGTGGAAGATAGATTTTTAAA